>BJCO01000321.1:0-22463 GCA_018326465.1 Flaveria floridana | reverse complement strand
TATTTTGAGAAATAGAGAGACAAAAAGGACTTAATATTGTGAGCATGAAACATAAAGGACTTAAACACTTAAAAATATTAACACAACACATTAAAGCTATTTAAAACTTTAAAAAAGCATGTAACAAAAGGATAGAAAAAAGAATAAAGCAAAGTCCTGATACCAATCATCACCCCCCCTTTCTTTCAATTCACAGACTTCAGGTTTCACACTTCTGACTTCACACACCATCTGTTTCCTTTCACCACCATCCTCTAACATTTTATGTTCCCCATGGATTTCATGCCTTCACCCGTGAATGATTTAACACACTAGATCCCCACAAGAATATATACACACACACACATATCATTCTCATGTTTAAACCAACCCCTTCACACGCCCCCTAGAACACGAATATGACCCCGAACAGCGGTGTCGAGACCCCGTCCCCTAGACCCCGGATCCATCAGACCCATCCACACCATACACCACAGTTTCACTCCAACGGCTCCGAACGCAAGCTCCGCCGCTTCAACTGCTTCGTATTAGCCTTTCGGCTAGCCGGATTCTGCTTTGCGATATCCGCCACCGTGTTCATGATTGCCACCAAGTCAGAATCCCCTAGATGGTATGACTTCAGTGCCTTCAGGTAATTAACTTACTTTTTGATTCAACTAACTAAAAAAAACATATGCTGTGTATCCTACCTATAGTAACTAACTAGCCGGACTGTTTAGTAATTTTTTTTAATAGTTAATGAAAAACTATTTTTTAATAGTCGTTATTAATAGTTAATAGATAACTTTAATGTTGAGTGGTTACAAGATAAGATTTTAATCGTACATCTTAATCATTCAACATTAAAGTTACATTTTAATCTTTTAACATTAAAGTTACATTTTAATCATTCAACATTAAAGTTACCTATTAATTAGTAAGAGATTATAATCTATTAGAATGTAGTTTTTTAATAACCAATAAAAAGCTACAAAATAGCTCATTTTTGTATTGAATGCATCAGTTAATTTGTTGATGCTGATAAAACTCTACAGATTTGTTGTAGCTGCTAATGGGATAGTCGCTTTGTATTCATTGTTCGAAATGGTTGCTTCAGCTTGGGAGATTACTCGAGGTTCCACCATTTTCCCCGAATTCTGTCAAGTTTGGTTCGATTTCGGCCATGATCAGGTTTTCATCACTCATTATTGATAGATTATTTAAGGTTTTGGTGTGATTTTTTTCTGAAATTTTTAAAAATCTTCGTCTTGAAACATTCAAAAATTTCAGAGCCACTAAAATGGCGCTAATATTTTTGCGAGTATATATTTAAAAGAATGTTTGTATGTGCGGAGACACATCTTTTGATGTACAAACAAATATTTATGAAAAGTTGTTGTTTTGATGATCTAAAATGATATCCTTTTTCATGAGGTTGCGGGTGGGTTTAATCTCGTAATAATGTATTATTAAGAGTAAATTATATTGTTGTTTAAGAAAGATAAGATATATTTGATACGTTTGTTACATACATATATTACTATTAAAAAAAAAGATGCAATATATTTTATAAGATTTGTTACATAGACCTTACTTTTTTGATGATTTTTTTACATAATATGTTTAGGGTGAGATTATTCTACAGAGTGTATTTTTGCTACAAAGTGTGAAAAGACACAACTAAAAAAGTCATAAAAAATTAAAATCTCACAATTTAAATCGAATTTTAAAAAAATACTTCGGAGCCTCTGTTCCTTTCGTTGTCTTCTTTCAGAAAAAAATAAAAAAAAATAATTTTTTTTTCATTGTGTTTTTATATGACACAATGACGTCATTGTGTCTTTTATATTGACACAATGACGTCATTGTGTCTTTTATATTGACACAATGACGTCATTGTGTCTTTTATATTGACACAATGACGTCATTGTGTCTTTCATAATGACACAATGAAGTCATTGTGTCTTTCATAAATGACACAATAAAAAAACGTTTATTTTTTTTATTTTTTTAAAAATTTTTCGTTTATTTTTTTTCTTAGTGAGGACGACTAGGGGAACAAAAGCTATGAATTACTTTTTTGAAATTCGATTTAGATTTTTTGACTAATTGTGTCTTCTCACACTTTGTGGCAAAAATACACTTTGTATTTGAACCTTTTTCATATGATTATTATGTGACTTAGAACACTTAATCTTATAAGTTGGACAACTTACTAATCACTTTCATACTATTGTGCTATAAGCCTTTTAGTACACGATACCTTACTGAGTGAAGAAAAAATCAATGAGCTTTGTGTAGGTTTTTGCGTACTTGTTGCTGTCGGCGGACTCGGCGGGGGCAGAGATGGCAAGGCAGCTTAGAGGTGTTGCCACGTGTAACGCGTTTTGCATCCAATCGGACATCGCGGTAGCCTTAGGGTTTGTCGGGTTTTTGTTTCTAATGATATCGTCACTACTATCGGGATTTAGAGTTGTGTGTTTCATAATCAAGGGTTCTAGGTTTCATGTGTAGGATGGTTTTGAGTTATAGAGGCACCGGGTTATTAAGCAGGTAAATTATTGTTTGCCGTGTCTATTCCTTTCAATAAGTTTGTGCCTTGTGGAGAGTGTTCGATTTTTGCCATGCTTTGACCAAGGCTTGGAGTCAAAATAATGTTTTATAAAGTTAAAACTAATTGTATTCGTACCTTTTAACATATTATTGGTTATAAACTTCTTTTTAATTCTATAAATAAATACTAAATTAAGTACCACTAGAACATATAATCATTTGTACATAGTGATATAATAAAATAGGTAAAATAAAAAGTGTTGTGCATCTCTTTTTAATCATTCTTTGATTTTATTGTATCTCATGATTATACTTTAAAAGATTATAACAACATACACATATTCATGTAGATAAAATCTTACCAATATTAATGTTTTTAAAACAAATTTAAAAGAAAATGAAGTCTGAAGTATATATAAATGAATCGTAATCAATTTATATAATAAATAGTATAAGGGTTAAAATATCAATTTTCTTTAAAAAACCATATATGGTTGTACTCCTTGACTTTTAACGAGCTCTCTAACATCAAACTCTAGATCTTTTTCCGCAAAACCTCCTGTTAAGAATGTTTTTTTATATATTCTGTAATTTATATGCTTCCAATTTACTACCGCATGAGATAGATAAACGGTCAAATTTAAATATAAAAGCATAAAAAGATGATAGCAAAAGTATCAAATGAGTACTACTATCTTTTTATAAAAGTTAAGATAAAAACTTTTTTTTACATATATTTAAAATTTCTCCACTTACTACATATTCAAACATGACAACATGTATCTTAAAAAAGTATGAGATGTCTCAAGATAACTTTTCATAAAGATAAAGATGAAACCCGAATAAGGTTGCCAACGTGGACTAAACCGGAAGATCCGACCCGCACCGCCATTCGAATCCGGGTCGGAACCCAAACATCTATCTTCATCGACACGGTGCTCTCGATTCTCAAACCAGTCATAATCATGTCCGAATAAATCGATGACTAAAGTGCTTTCGAGGTAACAAACTGCTGTTTCTTATGAATATCCTTATTGTTAAACCAAGTAACTATTCATATAATCCTTAGTCTGATTTTCATTTTGTATTAGCTTCATAGCGCAATCGATTATGTTGATGTTGTTTGAATAGTTCTTCCGACATCCGGAATTCAATATCCATAAGTCGAGGATACGTGGAACATTAATTGGATAGGTTTGCAAAATTGATCCTCTAAATTGAAATGATTAAAGTGATTTGGGCTAGAATTTATTTTCCATTTGTAATTTCATTATGTATCCAACTCAATTTCAGATTATAATACTGATAGAAGAGAATTGGTTAGATATGCTCTCGATGCATAATTTACTCGTGATTTCTGTGAACATGTTTCTAGTTTATAAAATTAATGGATTCTTATTGTTCCCTTTGTGATAATTATTTATAAGAACCAGGGTAGTTTATTAGAAGTTAGATGAAATTGATTATCTTTAGTGAATAGGATGAGACCACCTTTTGGAATGTGCCTGATTGGGGAAAAATCTTGACACAATAAAGTGCAAGTTATATCCATATCATACACATACCCAATAAATTATAAATCTCACCCATGGCAAAATTATTGATGGAGTCTAGGGAGGTTAGGATGCACGCAAATCTTACCCCTATCTTTGGAGATAGAGAGGCTTCTTGGAGATAGACCCCTGGCCTACAGGTAAGTACAGTTGTAACTGAATAATGTTAGAATGTGATTCTTTGATGCTAAGTAGGGCAATGATGCTAGTTAATATGAAACTTGTGTTATGACAAAAGACTTCTATGATACACATTAGGTTGAATGATTACTAATAATGATTGTGTCAACTACTTGTTACATTGTTCTTGAAATAAATACCAGAAAATGTTTGGTTGTGGAAACTTGTGCAGGTGTTTTACTTAGATTATTCAAATGGTCAATGGAGTTTGTGGTTTTATGAAGCATGTGTAGTGATGGGAGAGACACTGCGCCTTTTCCAATCAAATAAGAAACTGGAGCTGAGAGTTACCGCTACTCACAATCTGCCTAAAAGTCGTTTATTTGGTTTAGTTGCAAACAAGTATTCAAAGAAGACGATTAAATGTGTTACTTCAGTGAAAGTCAACTTGGTAGCAACTGGTGGTTCTGGGGATATTGGAGTATTTCTTTTGACAACTGCTGCCCTAGAGATTGTTAGAAGGTTCTCTTCAGCCCACTGCCCATTTATTTGGCGTGGGCTTCAGGCACTGCAAATTCTCTGCTGTCCACCTTTTAAATGGATCCAGAAATGGGCCCCCTTCACTAGTTTAGTTAAAGGAATGCAGGTTGGATTTACATATGTGTTTACCTTTTGGTACCATTTTCAAATACATATGATTTCTGCATATGCTAATTATTGGTTTGTGTCGTTTGACTTTAACCACTTGATAATATTCTCTCAGATGTTATCAAGGCCATTGTTGTTCCTCTCAGTTACAACAGGTTTATTTGATGGACCAGGCTCCTCAAAAGGAACACTCAGTGGTTCAAGTGCTGAGCTCACAGAGTTATCTTCACAATTGGCCACACAAGACACAAGGTGTGCACTTCTTGCCTATTTTTGATTGCAGAGTTGCTAAAAACTTGACCAGATCAGTTAATTTGGTTGTATGATATTAGTTGAATTTTGTGTTTTTATATGCATTGTGGTCAGGAAATAAATAAAAACCCTGTTACCGTGCCCTAGTTTGACAAGCATATGCACATACTACAAACATTCTTTAATAAACCTCAAATATCTCATATATTTGAGCTATACAGGCTTGGCAACAAGGTTTCTAGAAGCGTTGTTGAGGAAGATTGGTTGGTAGAACTCCATGCAGAACTTGATAAGCAGGGTCTTATTATTCCAGAGAGGTACTGTCATTAAATGTTCTTATTAAAATATACCTTGCTTATTTTTGTCCATGATGTGGCACATGAGTGGTTTTGAAAAATTGGATTAACCTTCTGATTAAATATAACTATTTATTCAACTTTTTCACGTAGTTGTAGGACTACGTTGTTATAGATCCAGTTCCATGCTATTTGTCCATAATGTGGCACATGTATTCCTGCGGTCACATTAAAGCTAAAAAGGAACGGTGTAATATCTTATAATGTAATTTGAATCTATATAATTAATACAATAAGTGTGTGATATGCTTTTTAACATATATGTTATATTGGATGATTGTTCCAGGATGACTGAGGATGAGCTTCGTAGATTCTATGCTGCATCTGATGGTGACTTTGCATTGTTTTTAACATCAGTTAAGAATACTATCCAATGGAGGCAGGAATATAGTCTCTTTTCACCACAAGAGCTTGAGGTTTGGGCAAATTTTGTCTTTTGGCATGGATCTGATGTGATGCAACGACCTTCCCTCATTGTACGCATTGGTCTAGCAGCTGATTTGGGTTCCAATGGCCAAGCACAGTTTGTTAGAGCAGTTGGTAAGCAGTTCTTCCTTGTCACCTTTGTATGTCTGCTTTCAGGTGGATTGGAGTATGAAACATAATTACCAGACATGGCAATTGACCTATTTATATTTGGTTATGTTTTGCCTCTTGAGGGGTTATATGATTAAGCACTAGATTTAAATGCATGAAAACCTCCTATCAGTTTATTATATGAAGTTTACAATTCTTGTAATGGTGTAGTTTTTGTTATTGTATTCAGCACTGTTTATTAAAATAATAAATGGATAAAGAAATGTATGTGGTTTTATAGTGCCGGCCGGTCTGACCGGAGCCGGGTTTTTAGACGCGCACAGAAGTTTACCCATTTTGATCCTTTATCCAACCTGCATGGTCTGACCATTGTGCGGGCCCTATAAATACTTGTAGTCTTTGGTTTACTTATACTTCTTTGATATGTGGTTATGTGATCTGTGATTTTTTAAATGCAGTAAAACATGTTTTGTTGCATTCCTTCTAGTATGTGTATAACTGAGCTTGAGCTGCGGTTCTAGTTAGAGAAATTAGGTATATATTTTAAGATCCCTTCAAGTAATATTATAATGATCTAAGAAACTTAATGAGCATACACCATCTCAATTATCTTGCGAAACAATTGGCAGCACATATTATAACTTATAAGAACTGAAATTTAACGAGATAATTGGAAGTGGGTCATTCTTTAGTTGCCTTAGATATTTTCAGGAAGTAAAACCTACTTTACAGGCTCTAAATGGGTCCATGCAAATGCCTTTTGGACCAGACAAAGTTTAAACCTTTCGGCCAATGAATTGCTCACTAGCATATAGCATCAAAAGATCATGGAAAAGATGAGTAATTTAAGTTGATTTTCTTCATTTTCTTCTGAATATTTATGGTAATTGGCAATTTGGCATCGTATTGCATGGTTGTCAACTGATATGCTATGTTCCTGTGGTTTTGGTATATGAGATCAAATAGAGCTGAAAAATGTGTGAGTGGGTATTCTTTTGAATATCAGATGGTGATTTTCATGATATAGAGCAAGTTAACCGTAGAAGTAAATGGAGCATGCGCTTGTAAAGCTGTGGTGTGTTTAGAAATGCATGTTTTGTGCAGTTCACTAGATTTTGTCTTTTTCATTGGTTATACTGGCTTTCTTTCCTTTTCTTCTATTTCCAATAATTTTGATGGTTGATAAATTATATACAATCATATTATTTCAGTATCCCAGGTGGAATACGGAGTTCTAAACTTGCTTGATGCGGAACATCCTCAGATTACTGTTTTAATGGACTGTGTAGGACTCTCATCTTTTGGAATCCCCATAAAAACATTCAGATCATGTGCTGTACTTCTTCAAGATCATTACCCAAACCGGCTTGGGTGTTTGCTCATTGCACGACTCCCCTCTTTTGTTCGAGTCATGTCTCAAACTCTGTTCCAAGTAAGCATACTTAATTTTGTTCTTTTTCCACATCACCACTTGTGTTTATAATCATTATCATTGAAGAGGATAAATAGAAACTTAAACAATAGTAAAGGTGTCAATTTCATATTAAGCTAAATGATTTAAGTAAAAGGAAACGTGTCAAATAGGTAGAACTGGTTATAGGTGGATTCAAATTCATTTAAACCCTCCTAAACCACATCATTAGATTATTTTAGTAATAATAGTTATTGTAGTCTTATCTCACACGTTTTTAATCTGTAAAATTCAAATAGATGAATAACAAGGTTTTAAAGATTGGCCTAACCCTACACAGTTTTTTTAACCGGAACCTATAAATTACTTATTTTGCGACCTCTAGAAATTAGATTGGAAAAGAGCCTTTTTCAGTCTCAGGTAATGTGTGTACATGAAATTCCCTGCTTTGGATCAAGTCTAAGCTAAAAAGTTAGAATATATATTTGGAACTATATATTTACTCGCTCAATGTCATCGTTCTAAATAATTTTGATGTCGAGTTGGTTTTATAATGACATTTTAATCAAACTAGATGGGACTTTTGTAAATGTATTCAGGTTTTGAAGCCCAAGACACAGCAAAAGTTAATGATTGTGGGAGAAGACTACCAAGAGGTTCTTGCCAGATACTTTGAAGAATTACCACCTTTTCTTGGTGGCAATTGTTCTTGCGTGAAATGTACAAATCCGGTGGGAGCAGTTGGTGAAAAGACACGCGTTGATCTTAGACACCATCATCGAGACGGTACATCTTCTCACTCTGAGCTTTACGTTGGCTCCAACTTAGATCCTAACCCGGAGCACGTAAAGATTGTTGCTGTTGGGTGTTTACTGCTATGGTTATGTGTTGTTTTCATTTTAGTATTTTGTTATCACCATTCTTTGCTCCCTCACTTGTATAACAAAAGTGGTTCTTAAAACTACCTTTACATCTAGGTTATAGTCTTGGGATTATAACTTTTACCACTGGTTTGAGTACCAACTTACTTAGAATATCTTTTGATACAAGTTTTTACATTCAGTTATGTTGGGGAATTTCTTAATAGAGCAACGACCGGATGATTATGAAGTCGTATGATTTCACTTTCAGATCAAATAATTGGAGTGTATACCAATAATTTGACCGGATAAAATCAGAATTGATTCAGGATTTCGTACGAATTTTGGATGTTGTTGGTAATTCTCGTTTTTCTAGTACCCACTTCTCGAAAATCAATACCAACATAAACGGGATTGAAGCTTTCCAAGATAACTGCTATTGCAGTTTTGAACAAATTACACCTTTAGTCCCTCAAGTTTAAATGATACAATTTTAGTCAAAAACGAATTTCTAATGCATTTTATGAAGGACTTTTGTTCAAAATAAAAAATTTCCAAGCTGACCTGGCACCTCGACCCCAGTCAGGGGCTCTACCCCTTGGACCCCGCTTCTCTCGGGGGCGCTGTCCCCGAACCCTCGTCAGTTCCGATGACATTCAAACAAGCGTGCACTATTATTTGAATGACACATGCAATATCTAATTACACTAAAATATTCAACAAGTTACTGGGTATCAACTAGATGTTTTCACGAGACTAGTTGGGTGACAACAAACCGCCCCTACCTATGCTCTATGTAAAGCAGGAGATAAGTTTAGCACTGGATGTGTCATTTTTATTATTTGGGCGGCAACAGTATTAGAAGTTGGTGGTTGTGATGTTAAAACAAGATATTTTTATCTTTACTACAAGTCGAAACATGAGGGGTCAAGTCCTAAGACTTGATAAAACTTATTTGACCCGTTCTTTTTTAATTATTTTGGATGATATCACCTGATTGATGTGTTGGAGAGAAAAAGACAACTTATCAACATATTAATAAATATATGTGGCGTTAAATTGATGTAGGACGCAAAAAAGACAATTATGTTGTATTGAAAACAGAATTTTGAAAGAGTCATATGGAGCATTACATACTCTCAATGATTATGATTCCTAAGGGGAATTACCGATGAGACAGACCTCCATGGTCTTGTAGTGAATGACTCTTCATTTTGTTCCTTATAAAGTTTGTTTAAGTACTTGTAAGTGTAAAACTAGGTGGAATTCAGAAGCATAAATTTTGTAATTAAAAAACAGTCTAACAATTAAATCTTATAAGTAACAAAGTTGATAACATGAATATATACGGAAATACAACTTCCCACTAAATAAAGTAGCTTGATGCTAGAATGTGATTCTAACGTTGGTTTAAATAATTTGGGGAACTACAAACTCATGTCTATGTGGTCGGATATTTTACCAAAATTCTCTAATACACGATAGTCGGCTTTTACCCAAACCGGTAGACTGTGACCGAATTTAATAGTATCATGGTCGTATATTAATATGTTAAAAGTTTTTTTGTTGACGTTTTGTCTGCTGGCTTGATTTTTTTTAAGTCAGGATTGAGATTTGTACGAGCCAAACTCGAGCTCAACGTGAGGTCGTTAAAATAAACAAGCCGAGTTTAGCCGGATTGTTTAACTTTCAAAATGAGGAAAAGAATCCTGTTTTTCTGAGGATTAACAAGTCACCATCTTGATTAATTATTTTTACACTTTACATGATCTGTTTTCACTGATCAATAATTTATAATAACACCATAGCCATCTTATTCCTTTATTGGAAACTCTTTTAGGTAAAAGCCAAAACTTACCACTAAAATAATGAGTTATAAATAGTCTAGGACGGAGACCAAGAAAACGTTCAACAGTCATATATCGTATGGTTTGGTAAAGTCAATATAGATCGAATCTTAAAACTTAATTAAAAAACAACATATTTGATTTTCTTTATAACGGGGACAGCACTGCAGGCTACCAACCTTAAAAAACTAAAATACTCCACCTCATTCTCTTCATATATATATATAAGTGACTATCGTTTCACCAAACACATATTATTCCTTCTTAACATATAGCAAATTCTTTATTTTCTTTAGTAGGAAATCATGAAGACCCAAGAATCAGGTCACAAAAGGTCAGTAACCATGGTTAAGATCATCAAAGCACCCATAAGAGCTATATGCAAAGTGTTAGATCTATATGTTAAAGGTGTCACCAACTTCTCTAACGTGTACAACAAGCCTCTTAGGATCATGGTAGATGTCGCCCCCGATTCTCATGGGCTTCCTAGGAGCTTCACCACAAGTAGGCTACCTGATCATGACCAATCAACGGAGGGCGCCCTCGTTAGATCTATATCAGATGGTGCAGTAGGCGATAGAGCGAGTACTGATATTAAGCTCACCAAGTTTGAATTGTACGTCATTCAACGTCATTGCCGCGAATTGCAATCATGCGCGTTGAGGAAAGGTGAGACGAGGACTAGTTGCAGCCTGGGGATGGGGAAGATTGATGAAGATAGGGCTTCTTCTTTCAGAAATGATAATATTGTTCTTAAAAACAAGCTTTGCATCGAGGATATAGATTCTTTTTCTTCAAAGAGTCATAGTATTGATGATCGGGTGTCCACCAAAAGAAGTAATTAATTCACGTAGTATCAACACCAAAGGGCATGTAGCCTAAAGGTATCATAGTGTTAGAATGATGTATTTTTTAAGTATTTGAGGGTTCTAAGTCTCATGTTGAATTACCTGGTGTAGACTTAAAAATACGTCTAATGGACATATGAGCTCTCTTTTAAAAAAATATTTATTTTCCATCTGATGGAAATTTAACATGTCCTCTAGAATAAGAGATTAGAATTAAATGATACAAATATATAAACTTATGGATACAAATCCCATCATATCCATAATTTTTTTATTCAAATGAATTTATATTTCGTCTTTGATGGAGTTATATAAATACAAAACTTTCTAGCCTTGAATGACTTCTTTAGCTAGTCAAAGTCACGCTTCGTTCCCTTGTCCGTCAGCATCACCCTCGTTTGCAACCTAGGTATCTAGACATGCCCTCATGTTCGATTATTTCAAGTATTTTCTTATGTTGTTGTTAGATAAGGATTTTCAGTCATGTAACATATATCCTTGAATGATGGTTAGGTAATGTTTGGTTGAGGCTCTAGACCAGATCAATATCTAAAACAATAAAAATTTCATGCATTTTCTTACAAGCTTATGAAATATCATATATACTCAACTTAAACTGATGTAGTTATTAAATCGGTCAAATGACTCGAAGTTTTAATCATATAAATACGATAAATTAATCAGAAAGGTTTCAAAAACAACATTCTAACATCACCACCACAAACGCAAATCACCACAACTACCACCATCTTTTAACTCACCCTCTATCTCGATTCCCATACTCTATCAAATCCTTTCTCCCTCACGGTTTCAATAACCACCAAACACCATTATCATAAGCATCATTTCATCATCTTAATCATCTTCAAATACACTCATGACAAGCACCTTCAAGATCAAGAGCTTCTTCAAGTTTGGGACTCAAGAAGTTAGAAGTCTTCATCCACCATCTTTTACACCTTTCTTTCATCTTCAATCAAGGCTGGATTCCTAATTCATTTAGATAAAAAGTATATGTGTGTGTTTAACTACACACACATATATATACATATATATACACTAAGCCTTTTAAAAATCATCAAAGTTATGTGTAAAAACTCTTGAACACATGATTTTTATTTAGAAATCAGTAAGAAAAGGGGTTCAAAAACTAAAAACCTGGAATTTCTATAAACCAAGAATTTAAAATAATAAACCTATGACATTTTATGAATTGTTAAAGTAAAACTTATTAAATCGGTCAAATGACTCGAAGTTTTAATCATATAAATACGATAAATTAACCAGAAAGATTTCAAAAACAACATTCTAACATTTTGCAAATTAAAAACCAACATAAGCATTCACCAAAACCTAATGTTTATACTAAAACATAACAAACTACAAATAATAATAAACTAAATAAATAAATTAGAAAGATAAGTAAAGATAATTGTATAGTGTAAAACAATACCAAACTTTTTATAAACTAAATAAATAAATTAGTTTTTGTTTGGGTATATACCGGTAATACCCCCTCTACAAAAGGCCCAATTTTAGTTTTGCAAACCCAACTCACCATACACACTAATAGGCTGATTTAAAAGTTCATCAAGCCCATGTAAAGAGCCCAATATTCCACCATTTAATTCGACTTGGAATGTTTAGTGCCTTTGTATTTCTCGGCCCATCACCAATATATTTAACACTTAGCGCCTTAGGCCCTGTTTAATTGCACTGACCCACCCCGATCGTGAACTGGCTGATTCGATCAGCTGGTCAGCGTGTTTGATTGCACTGACCCATCCGCTGACCCGGTCCAAGGCATCTCGCCCATCCTTTCCCTTGCTTCTGACCCGGTTTGGATTTTTGATACTTCTGACCCGATCCGGTCCGAGATAAACATTCAAACAGCCCCTTAGTGGGTTTATATGATCACCCTTCTCTTGTTGATCTTCGATAGGCCCAAAAGTATTATTTGATAATTCACAAGCAACCCTCGGTAGACACAAAATGTCCATCACTTTTAAAGACGGAACCTTGAGGCATCAAATACCACCATCAGGAGAAAATTCACATAGATAAAAAAACTCTCTGGTTTAGTTTAAAACGTTGTTTATTTTATGGTCATGGATAAAATTGTAATGGGTAGGATGCTCCTCAACCATAGGTAACCAGTCCCTGACGGGTTCTTCTGGTTCCGTTCCACCCATGTTGATGACGCTTCAAGATCCTATATCCGTTGCTTGAGTTGCCAAATATCGTGTCCTAACTCGAGGTACTAGACTCGTTGATGAGACAGATGATTTTAAAGTTAAACGGGTTGGGATCAACTATGTCATTGCCTCAGTTGATGGTTTCACAAACCGGTGTGTCTTTTCTTACATGTCGAGCCATTTGAAAAACAAAACTTTGATACCAAATGATGCCATGCACTCAAAAGGCTCAAAAGAAATGATTTTATTCAAAAGCATTATGCCCCCTAAGGTTTTTTATAACACAAGATTTATTAAATAATCAAATGATGTAGTTATTGAAATGTGTCTTAAGGTTCTAATGATAATTAAGGATTGTTCAAAAAACAACGTACTCATGTATATTATAAATAAAATACCAACATAAATAATCATCAAATTCTAATAAGATTTAGGTGCTTTTATTTAGAAAAAAAAAGTTAATTTTTTAACACAAAGACACAAGCTCATACAAAAAATTTAAAGGATAAGCATAGGAAAACAAAGAAACTTATGTTTAAATTGGATTTCTTTTCTTAATTGGGAGGTCCACCCAACCAACCAATTTAAAATAGGTGTGAGGTCCCATGATCTTTTATTATAACGGTAGATGTTGTCTATTATGTAGTACGTAATGTAATGACAAATAAAATACTTTATGCATGCAAATTTAACGATAAATGATTATGTGATAATAACCAAATTCTCTAGCACCTGCCTCTTTTCACACCAAAATTACCATGAAAGTCACGAGTAAAGAACTATAAATGCATAAAACATTAAAACGTGACGTGCTCCATCCGACATATAAAAAAGGCCGTACATTTTGATGGCTAGCGAAAAGTCAATAAAAAGTTGAATATTACATTACTATCATGGCCTACACACAACCTACCCGCCCCCAGCACGGCATTAGATATTTTCATCTTTAATCCCCTATATGTTATTATATAAATTTAGCGTTATTTTAATATCCATAAGCTTTTTAGAACGACGATTCACGTTACAACATGTCAGCGGGAAGCTCAGGTCGTAAAAAACGAATTAATATGGTTAGGATCATCAAAGCACCTATAAGGGCTATATCCAAAGTTCTAGATCAATACGTTAAATGTGTCACCAACTTCTCTGATGCGTACAACACGCCTCTTAGGACCATGGTGGAAGTCACCCCTGATTCTCGATCTCACCGGCTTCCTAGGAGCTTCACCACAAGCAGACTACCTGATAATGACCAACCGCCGGATGGAGCCCTCGTTCGGTCTATATCCGCTGGTGCAGCTGTAGACAACAGAGGATCATCTGATGTTAAGCTCACCAACTTTGAATTGTACACGGTTCAACGCTACTGTCATCGACTGCAGTCAAGTGCATCTACAAAAGGTGAGCATACGAGTTACGGTGTCGGGATGGGGAAGATCGATGAAGATAGGGCGTCTTCTTTCAGAAACGATAATAATTTTGTACTTAAAAGCAAGATCTATGTGAAGAATGAAGATTCATTAATTTTGAGAAATCATAGCTAGTGATGATTGGATGCCTGACTAAAAAGTTAATTCATGTAGTACAAGTGGGAATTTAATCTGCCCGTATTTGGAATAGGGAGTGATCATAAATAATAAATATGTATACTTATGGATACATATCCATCATGTGATAGTTTTGCTTAAATAAATTCAATTTTTTTTGGTATTCAGATTATACGAAAAACAAAATTTTAATATGATTTTTCTGTTAGTTACTTGTAAACATTAGCATTTAATTCATGACCGTTTCGGCATATTTTAATTTGTATAGATTATATGGATGGGTATACCCAATTTGCATATATTCGATTTTGGGTACAGGTTTGATTAAAAGTCATTGAATTAAGTGTGGCACAATTTCTTGTTACACAGATTTAATACTTCAAATGATTAAAAAGAGCAGGCAAGCTATAATAGATCCTCTATCATACCAAACACTGATATTTCTTTTGTAAAATGAATAGTTAATTAGTGGTGAGACTTGAGAGAAGAATTTATAACACTAAACTCTATTATTTTTCATAGAGAAACGTTGGTGAATAGTCTACAATGGGACATTTAAATGGTAAAATAATGTATCCGCAGATATTGGATTCAAATGTTGTAAAATACATGTGTTATAATTCTAAAAACAAATGTAAAATAAATAATGTGTGTTTTTCGGTTAAAATAATGTTAGTAAATAATAACTCTTGGTTAAGAATCAAGAAATGGATGTACGATGAACGGTTAACAACCACTCAAATGACTACAAATTGATATGTTTATATGATGACATACTTCTATTGATTACATAAATAATATATTCACCTACAAATATTCTTTCGAGTTGTTACAAATATTAATGTTATAATTTTATATTTATAATTGGCCATGAAGGTTCCTACAACCAGCAGCCTTTTACTAGTAAGAAAAGGCTAGGATGAAAAATCAGCTAACATAATCATCTAAGAACCAAACTATGTCAACTTCAAAAATAGTTTTTTGATTTCAAAAATCCAAACTACATAAAACCGACCAAGAAAACCAAAGTACATACACAAGGATGATATTGATATTTTAGAAAATCAAATAATTTAAATAAAAATGATATTTTGGTTTAAATTTCGTTTTCCCAGTTTGAAAAGATAAAAGAAGTGGATTCAAACTCGGTTTGATATAAGTTTAGTCGCATCAGTTTGATTTGTCTGGGTACACAAAATATCAATTGAAATAAATGAGTATGAACCATAGACTCGAGTAAGTACACCATAGACTCGAGTAAGTACAAAGCTCAGCCTATGTGTGGTCCATTTCCATTACCACCACCTTCTTCTTCTATTAAAAGAAGAATGAAAAGCCAAATCACATGAAATTAAAAGTTGCATATATGCAATTAATACAATCTATCCTTGATGTTTATAGAACTGGACTTTGAAATAATAGTAAGATTGTTTCAATTTTTATTCAAAACTCTATGTTTAAATGTTTAATGTTATTTTGGGATTGTTTCATTTTTAATTAAAAAATCTATGTTTAAATGTTTATACATGTAAACTAAACAACTAATTAATTGAATTATGAATCTTCTTATTATAATAATTTATTAAAACATATTAAACTATATGATTTAAATATACTTTTATAATTTATAAATTTTATTTATAGTTTCTTAGATATTTACCATTTTTTATTTCATCAATAGCTGATAATATATAACATATAAAACATTTATAAAAACTAATGTTTTAACATGTTAAATTTAACTAGATTTTGGTGTCGCACGTTGCCGCCGTGCTGCGAGTTATAACCTAACCCTAAACCAAAACCAAAATCAAAATGAAGGTTCGAAACCACAAAATCAGCAAAATACATAAAGTAAACACACAAAACCCCAAATTCATAACACATCAGAACATGCAGAACCCAAAAGTAAATCAAATCCTAACACCATACACAAAACAGACGAAAAGCAAAGCCGCAAGAAGGCGACATAGTCCAAAATAGAAAACCGACGAAAATCAAAGCCCCGAAAAGAGCAAACAAAAGGAAAACCCAAATCTTAATTGCGAGAATCGTCGGGGTATCAATAACGAAAGAAAGAAAGCAAGAATCCGGAGAAAAACAGCGCCAACGAACCCTATAAACGAACATAATCAAAACACACATCAAAGACACGTGTCCCGACATCAAAAACCCACAAAAAAAACACATCCCCAAACCTCGAACCAACACCCAAAACAAACCCTATAAATACAAAAAAAACCACCGACCAAATGTTTTAATAGAAATAGATAATACCTGAGTTTTAACGTGTTGCTGTTATAAATAAGCTCATTGAGTAATGTTATTTAGTCATGGATCCAAATGCCATTTATTAATTGCGTCACATGTTTTGTTTATTGATTTATTTTCACTTTTTTAAAATTTTATTAGTGTTTTAAGATAAACGAGAATACTTTAAGAATCGAAAAGGATCGCCAGCGCAGTGCTAAGCGCAACACACACAATCACCAATGCTTTCTCCTGTTTCGCCCTCCGGTGGGGTGCCTCTTTTTTATTTTATTTTTGTAGATCTTTTATACGTTTAATGTTTTTTTTTATTGTTGTTGTTCCTCTTCTGGTCTATTTTTATATTATGTTTTTTGTTATTTGTTGTTTCAGGTTTAATTTTCTTTTAACTTAATGCTATAAATTCTAACACTCTCATCGTATCGAATTTCTAGAAATAAAAAAAGAATTATACACCCGTGTACCACTAGTACTACAAATATGAAAAAAAAAATTATACCCCATGTAACGCATGGTATTCATACTAGCATTGTTGTGAAAATCGGACCAGATCAGTTGGACCGGGAACCAGACTCTAATCCGGTCTAGTGTTTAAAACCATTTTGACGTTGAACTAGTCGAAGCGGTGCTCAGATCGTGAACCGGACCGTTAAACCGGTTTATATAATTCTTTTCCAGTAATTTTTTTATATATTTATTAAAATAATTAAAAATTTATTTATTTTTTTAAGCCGGTATCACCGTCGTTGCATCCACCCATGCTGTCTCAATCTTCGCATTCATCTTCTTCACTCTACAAGAATATAATAACCAATAGCATGTAAATTCTAATCCCCTTAATTTGCAGATAGTACATTAGGATTAATGAATCAGTTGTTGCTTAATTGAGATTTGAGAATTAATAACTGGTGTATATAGTTTGCTAGGATATGTTTACTCTTAATCCCCGCATCTTATTACCAATATTCAGTCATAGTTTTCCGATCGAAGTTTACCACATGTATGCTTTATTGCTTGTTTGAGAGTTTCAGGTTTTATGCATTTGTAAAGTGTAAGTAGTGTTGAATCAATGCCTGTGATTTTGAGTCTGTTTGTTTCCCTTGAAAATCAGGACTCTTACAAAGTTACAATCAACCTTGTTCTCTGTGTGGATTTATGTGTTTGTGTCAATCTCTTATCCTTCATGTGTTTGCCAATGTTTATCTGATAATAAATTCACAGCCTCTTTCTTTTGCCCCTTTTCGCTTTTGTTTTGACTTCCCAATAGTGATATCTGTAGACTAATATAATTATAGTTATGAAATTTGTATGGTGATGACTTATAGTATATCTTATATTATTGTCAGTATGAATAATTGAATATCCTAAATTGTAGTCCATTTGCTTTTGCTTGTTTACAGGAACTTATTATTTAAGGGTCACAGAGGTTCTTTTTCCAGGTATAACTAATACAAGTTTTTACAAAGATCACATAATTTTGTTATTTGCCAAGCATAAATGTGGATTGATTTTTTTATTTAGAAAATTTTTCTGGCATTGTTTTTTGTTGTATTTTTCCTTTCTAATGTGCAATGAAATCATACAAGTTATCTGACCTTACACAGACAGGTTGACAATCTTAAAGCACGACCCCGAATAAATTTCTCTTCCATTTTTAGTACATTGAGTCGCCTTATACTCTTTTTTTGGGATTTAGAAACCTAATATTCTTATGGCTGGTTTAATTGTACTAATTCTATTTTGAAATCGTGGTTAAAAGTTGCATCCAACAATTGTTTTATCTCAGGTCCAGCCCATTATTGATGATGTTCATAACATGGGTGATGCTGCTGTTAAAGAGGGAGTGCTTCTTTTATCTGTTATTTGTATATCAGTTGAGATTTTATGGAATGTCAAAATTGCATTCTATTGAACCATCAGCCGTTCACTATGTCACATATCCTTTGCAGTTATACTTTACTATTTGACAAAGTTGAATTAGAAAAGATTATTGAAAATGTCAATGACCTTCCAAATACGGAGGTACACTTCTCAGTATCAATATCTTAGCATACAAATATTTATAATAATGATTAGCTTTCTAGTGCTTATAGTGACAAATTTTCATTTCAGTATTTCACTTGGCAGTTTAACCATTAATATATGTAATATCTGGTGGAACTTATTTCCAGTTTTATTCCAGCTTGATGAAGCTGTTCGTGAATCATTTGATGTGACATACAGCAACATCTATGCATTTCATGCTGCATAAAAGCCAGTTGAGAAAGTTGTTGAAAATATGAGAGTAAATTGTATAGATTACACCAATTTTTTTTGTCTATGAACCTCCGAACTAATGCTTTCTTTTTTGAGTTTTTCATGGTGTAAGATGCAAACGAGTCGCAAGGAGCATTTTCTTCTGTCGGTCTCTATGTTCCAGGTGGCACTGCAGTTTTACCTTCAACAGCTCTTATGCTTGCCATTGTAAGAAATGACAATCATCTGTAATGGTGTCATTTTCATCTAATTTATTTATAATCGGTCAGTTTGATGATGGGCCAAATAGATAAAATAACAAATAGATGAAATGTAAACAAGTTAAATGGCTTAAATCTAAATACGTTGGGTCAATCCATCATATCTAGACCCATACCAATAAATTACGTTTTTGAACCGTTACCAACCCGTCCAACTCTCCCATTTTGCCACCTCTAATTATCTTGATAATTATTTCCAAGTAATTTGTGTAAGCTGACTTTTAGTTTACTTTGTACACCAACCAGCACAGATTGCCGAGTGTAAAACAATTGTGCTTGCTACTCCTCCTTCTAGTGATGGCAGGATCTTCAAGGTAGTTGCTTTCATCCGAATGAGATAAAATATTTTTAGATCGGTTATTAAACTTGTTTTAAAATGTAGCATGACATTATGTAGGAAGTTCTGTATTGCGCTGAGAAAGCAGGTGTGACCTATATTCTTAAAGCTGGAGGAGCTCAGATTTAACAACAAAACTATTATCCTCCTTTTCTTAATTTGCCTTTTATTCTCATTTAATTATATTTCTCTTGAGCATCTGTTTCTGATGATTTTAAATTTTGAGTCTTTTAGGCCATTGCTACCATGGCATGGGGAACACCATCATGTCCTAAGGTACATCTTTAATCATCCGATGTGCAAATCTTTTTCCCTAGCACTTTGTATATGTATAAGTTTCCTATATAGATCTTTTGTGTGACAAGATATAAGTTAGAAAATTCATTATGCGTGCTGATTTTTTGTGATATAGTTGCACTTTATGTGTTCACTTACAAACTTCATAATTTCAGGTTGAGAAGATTGATTGTCCTGGAAATCAATATGTGACAGCTGCAAAAATGATACTTCAAGTATGCATGTCTCAGAACATGATCTCATAAATTATTATACTTAGAAATGATATTTTCATGCTGTTGTTAACTGTTCTTACTTTGATAAAGTTCATCTAAAATCCCTTTTTTTGTATTTTTACAGAACAGCGAGGCTATGGTTTCTATTGACATGCCTGCAGGACCATCAGAAGTGCTTGTTATTGCTGACAAATATGCTAGTCCTGTTCACATAGCTGCCGATCTGCTTTCTCAGGTTACAATTCTTTAATTTACGTTAGGGTTATTGTATTGAAAGGTAAACATAGTTTGGCATGACTTCTGTGTCGAGTATTTATGTTCGTTTTCACTCATAAATACCCTTGAAGTTTCACTTCAGACCTTTATAAAAGTTTCAATCAGAGTAAAATATGATGACAAGGTGGTAAGTTTGGTCATGTGGACTTTTTTATGATGCGAACTCCGAAGAACTAGTTACCTGATGACTAGGTTGAAGACTATTTTAGATCATACTTTTTGAAAGCTACGTAGCCTTGTTATGAGTCTGATCTCAGTGAGACCCCGGTTTCAAAAACTTTTCTTTTACATGTACCATATATTTTCAGAAATTCCACTATTGTTCTTCCCTCAGTTAGATTTTTAAAATTGATAAGAATGTGGCATTACCCTCAGCTTCCAAGATTTCCATTTGTAGGCTGAGCATGGGCCAGATAGCCAGGTGGTTCTGGTAATTGCCGGTGATGGTGTAGATATAAAAGCAATTGATGAAGAAATCAGCAAGCAGTGCAACAGTCTCCCTAGAGGAGAATTTGCTTCTAAAGCTCTTAGTCACAGCTTTACTGTGTTTGCACGCGATATGCTTGAGGTTAGTTTTTCCATTTTGTGTCTTATATATGAATCATGCAACTTCTAAAGCTTCTACAAAAAGGGTAACCCTGGTCGCCCAGATCTTAGTTTTGTTTTTTCTTTTATATCAAATTGTTCCATGAAAATGGTTTTCTTGTACAGATCAAAATTAAATGTTAGTTCCATATAAAGAAATAATGCATGTTTTTTATCACTTGTCTTTGTGGTGCTTGATATGTAACTTGTCTAGTGTATGATTTTTAAACTGAATCTGGTGAATCGACTTTCAGGCAGTTACATTTTCCAACTTGTATGCACCTCAACATCTGATCATTAATATTAAAGATGCAGAGAAGTGGGAGAGTTTTGTTGAAATACAGGTAAATGTCATGTTGAAACTTAAGTTTATTACCCTTATGTAGAAGTGACAATTTTGATTCACTTAAACTTATGAAGCATGGATTGTTTTGACACACGGGTCAAATAAAAAAGTTAGCCGAACTCATATGTAGAAGTGACAATTTTGACTCACTTACACTTGTGATTAGCTTGATTTGGGTTGTGTTTGACATATGGGTCAAACAAAAAAGCTAGCTAAAAGGGAACAGGCTGAAATCATCCCAAGTCTAATTTTAAGGGATACAACCCCCCAATCATTTTATTCAAAAGAGTGACGTTAATCATAGTAATTTAGTATTTTATTATCAGGGTTTAGGCCATACTAAAAATGACCCGTTACAATGTGAACATGTTTTGACCTGTTACTTCACCTGCATGACCTTTGTATGGAGAGTGGTCACTTAACATATTTTCAACAGCCATCTATGTCGTACATGGAAGTAGTATCACACGAAAAGTGTGCTTTATAACATAGACATCATGTGTGTAAGCTAATGTGACTTGGTCATAGCCTTTGACCGAGTAAATTGGAGGAAACATGGGAGTACCTGTGAACAATGTTGTTAGGACCGGATCGGACCGGCCGGTCCGACCGGTCGGACCGCGATTCGGCCCCTGGTCCGATCCGGTCGATAGTGGATCGTTTTTGTGCAGTTGAACCGGCCGGTTCAAACCGAGTCACCGGTTGGACCGGCAAACCGGGCCGGTTCCGACCGGTTTTTGAATTTTTTTTTTTTTTTTTTTTTTTTTATTTTAGTGGGTAAAAACGGGGTGTTAAACCATAAATTAGTATTTCGGATATACAAATATAGTTAAGTTTTATATATAACTATAAAATATATGTATAAATCATATATAAATTACTTATATTTAATTACATATATAAATATAATTAAAATA
>BJCO01000320.1:0-19375 GCA_018326465.1 Flaveria floridana | reverse complement strand
ATATCCTTATAAGTTGTTCCATCTCATATGCAATTTATTTAGAAAACCTATTTTCTAAATTGGTGTAATTATTTAGTTGCAAGATCATATCATCAACTAAATAAAATTGGTGTTTGCTAAGCTCGTTATTGTGTATGACCCGACTTGGATCATAACGTACTAACCACATCAATATTCTATGTGCCTTGGGCATAAAGAATCCAATAGACATAGTCCAAAATAGTGAGCAAGCGTTTCCCCAAAGTAAAAGACGTTAAAAAAGTTCAGTGAAACTCACCTCGAAATAGTACAGTCCAAATTCTACAACGCGCAAAGCAAGCACTAAAAGTAAAATCACAAAAAGGATGACTAAAGCACAAAAAGGATGACTAAAGAACAAAAGGAATGACAAGTATGGGTGTTATCCTTGTAGCCCAGTCCTTAATGTTCATAACGGTTCTTATTTTATGAAAACATGGTTCACTAGAAGGATAAGTCCAAAGTCAGATTTAAACATTAAATTTTATCACAATTAGGGCTTTAGTTGTCGCTTATTATCACTTTATTAATGTCATTTGGTGCACATCTCTTCATCCATATCCAATAAATTTAAGATATTAATTCATTTACTCATTAATCATAACACTTGTCTTTGATTGATTATTTAGTTTGAAATGTCATTTTTAAGTATATATAAATATTTCAGCATGTACATTTGATTGCACACCACTTTTGCATAATCTGTTTGGAGCTCGAAACGGTCACGAAATATTGCGTAATAGGTATCATCTCAAAGATAGGACTTTGAATTAAAATCCAGAATAAAAATAATGTCAATTGAATAAAATATGAGAAAGATATCAGTCGACAAACACAGACAAACCTGCTGCCCGGATTCGTCAGCTTTGATATTCAGTTTTGCGTGTCACGTTTGGAGGATCAAACGATGTCGAAACGACACGAAACTATTTGGGTTTTTTAGAGGACTCATTGATCTTGTATTTAGATGAAAAATTAGACCCATTTGGACTTATTATGACCAATTTATGACCGGAATAAAACATCCTATTTTTCTGACAGCAACCTGTACAGTTTATTAGTATTGTTCCTCTGCATCCCAAACCTCCATATTTGACCCTTATTAATCAGAGTACTTAAAGAATGTTTATTAAATGTTCCAATTAACCAAAAATTTAATCAAAAACCTGAATCATGAAAATTTTCAGTATCAAACACTTAGTTGGATTTTAGCCTACAGGTTCACAACATTACTTAATCGTTTCACAGTTTTGGATTGTTCAACGCGTCCATTCGTTGAAGAACAAAATTAATGATTTTAAAAAAGATTTAAGAGACCAAGATGTCTATTTAGATCAGGTCACACAAGATTACAACCCAATTTTCAATAGATTAAATAATATTCAAAGACCAAGGATTAGAGTTTTACCGGGTAGAGAGTCCAACACACGTAACACCTAGATCATCACGATCCAACATAAAAAACAAAGAATATGAGAATATTAAATGATGCTTTTGTATTTATATGATGAATATAATTGATATCGAGATAGAACAAAGAATAAAATCCCCATGAAATGATTTTTCTTACCGGAAAACAAGGAGATGAACAAGGCTTGCTTAGAACACGATCTTTAATGTTTTGATTGTTTCAAAAATCAATGGAATGATGTAATGATGCTGATTTTCGATGAAGATGATAAAGAAGAAAAAGGAACTGGGTTGTGGCAGCTAGGGTTTACAATTAGAGAGTGGCTTTGAGAGAAAGTTTGCAAAAGTGAGGAAAAAAGGGGGATTACCCCCTTGTCTACTAGTTTCAGCAGTAAACAATGGAGGAAAAGGGCCTTCGGGCCCTTGGCCCATCTCGTCCAATACGTCTTGTCTGGAATAGAGTGTCTTCCAATTTTTATGTTTTTAATTATAGGTGTTAATACGATTTCAACGGACTATTATATGCTATATAAATTATTTAATTTATATTTTTAATTAAATTAAGTCTATTTAGTAGGCTTTAGGTAATGCCCACTAATGACTGATTTTTGTTTGCGTTCTTAATGTAAGATATACATTTTACATTTTTACCTCTTTAGACCAATTTTTAGCACAGGACCATCATCCTATGTCCAAATCGTTGAATGCACACTGTCACCATCCCAAGTCTCACTAGAACATATTAAGCCCATAATACACAGTTCTAGAATTTAGTGTATCTACACATAACGAATGCACTATTCTCCTACCAAGTCAACATTATGTGAGCATTCCACTCAAAGTACATTAATTAGACCAAGACAAAGCCAAAAAGTCAAGTCTACAGTCAAGGTAAATGGTCAATACACTTATTTTTGTTGACGGATGTCGAAAACAACTTGAGATCACCGATTTTAAGGGCAAGTTATCTAAGAGACCCCTCAAGAGAACTCAACTAGGCACAAAAGAACCTATGGATGTGGTTGACCTAACCTTTAGCTCTCCTGTGCAACAGGGTGATGCTAACAAAAAGGGGGAGAAGGTCCTACCTACAATCATCAACATGGAGTTCCTCTCATAGTATGGACATGGAGGATTCGTGACCCTCACTTGCAGTTGTCCATACTAAAAAACCTCCCCAGGTCCAAACTGATGTGGACTCACTTATTCAAATCTTGTTTGAGTAGGGTATAGCAAGGGCAATGCATATCCCATCTCACCCTACTAAAAATCCAATAGTGGGATGAAGGTACGATACGAAAAGGAATGCCGTGTAATCTCTAGGTCTTAGGGACAATAAGAAATCTTCAACTTCTACAACCTAAAATTCTATGAGAGCACCAATCTAGTTGACCTCCCACTTGCTAACCCAAGTCAAAACAGGCAAGCTACAAGGTTAGCTAATAGGATTCAAAACAGGTTGCTTGAAGAGTTCAAAAGGAGAACCAAGATATATAGACTGAGGCTAGCAGGCAAGACTGTTGATCAACTGGATTTTGAGGTGGATCCTAAGATTAGCTTCAAAGGGAAACCTTGGTTGAAGGACTAGTAATGAGCCTGTGAACCTTGAGATAGAAACTACTTCAACACCCATTACCCTTAGTGAGGCACTAGCTGGTGAATGTGTCTCATAACCTCTCTCTAGCCAGAGCTCAAGTTCAACACCAAGGAATGAAGGCCAAGGCTCTCTACGCCCTGAGTCACCCAGGCCTGTGAGTAATAAATGGAAGAGGAAATTGACTCCTGATAACGTTACGGAATAGGAAAGAGAGAGGAAGAGGAAGCTAAAGGGAGAGAGTTCAGGTGAGACTGTAGGCTTCATGGAAGCTACAATCCGGGATGTCCCTAGGCCACACACTAAAGAAGATGAGTTAAGGACAGCCAAATTAAACTATCTAGTGACAAGGAACTATAATATAGATGAACTTATCTCTATTAGATGAGTTAAGGACAACCAAATTAAACTATCTAGTGACAAGGAACTACAATATAGATGAACTTATCTCTATTCATTTAGAAGAATTAAATGAACTGACTGGTAGTAAATTGTCAAAGGAAAGAAAGGAAACTTACGATGCAGAACTAGTCCTTAAAAATCAAATAAGAAAGGAGAAGAAAGAGACACTACAAAGCTCCTACTCTCTCCACAGTTCAAGAAAGTCTTAAGAAAGAGGCTCTAGCTATTGAGCAACAACCTCAGGCAGGTATGGAACAGGACATACCGAATATGATAACCTACCTGATTGACACATGCCTCTATCAGGCAGCAACACTTCTTTCCTTATCATATGACCATATTGAATTTGAATACCTCAAGCAGCTTGAGCAATAAGTGTGAAAATAACAAAAAGTTGATAAGTGGAAGATGAGGGAAGAGGCTTCAAAGTAAAGAGCCACCACCAGAGCAAATTTGAAGAAGTCTATTCATAGGAAAAAGATGGTGAGCTTCTTGATGATGTATGGATTCTCTAAAAGGAGACTTGATCTAATGTCTCTATCCACCATGGATGAGCACATTAAAGTGATCAAGCAAAAGGTCAAAAGGGGTGAGCTTTTTGACTTGCATTCTCCACCAAGTCTAGCAACACCTAAAGTTGAGGTCAAGACCTACTACTACATCACAACCAATTTCATCTTCTGATCCACAACAGGGTACTGATCCTCCTCCTTCTTCACTTTTGAAGGGAAAGGACCCAACTAAGGAATACAAACAAGAACAATCTGGTACTGTAAGCTAGTCTCCTCAGTTAAAATACATAAGAGGAAATGATGGCCACAAGAAAAGAAAATAAGAAGAAGAAAAAGTCCAAGGCATTCACCTCTGTACCTTAGGATGGGTCAGAACATCTTAGGGGTGCTCAAAAAAAGCTGCTCAACAAAAGCCACTTATAGTAGAGTCTCTTGCCATTGAGAGACCCATCTTGTCTTGGATTTTTCCTACTAATCAAGAGAGATGGTATGTCACTGGAGATGAAGGAAGTCAAGACATCTACTCTGATAAAACATTCTTGACCTTCCTCTACATGATCTCTATGACAAGAGGAGATACTTTGAGAGTTTGAGGGATCTTAACCAACTGATGATGATGGGAATGGTCTTGATCCTGATAAGGACTAACAGATGAAGATCAAGATTTTGGTAGCATCAGCCTAGGGGGAGTTTGTAAGGAATACATTTAGAGGCTGATGCAACCAACGAACAACTAGAGCTCTTGACATGCGCATGAGAAGTACAAGGAAGTTACTTCGGAAGATTTGATACAACTCAACGAATTACGCTAAGTATCAAATATTTCGAAGCCAAAAGATGAAATCTTCCGAAGCCAAAGATGAGTCTTCTAAAGCTTCAAAGACAAAGTCTTCTGACGCCACAAACTGATTTCTTCCAAAGATAGAGAATACATGCTTTTTCCAATCATCTTTTGACAAAAGCTTAACAACTTCTGCTGCCACTTCTGATAGACTCACCAACTTATATGAGTTGGTGAAAAGTCCGCACTTTTGTCAAACTATAGGGTAAGGTCATTTGTCTGTAACTTCCTACTTTTTTACTTTTATCGTTTTAGTAATAGATAAGGATTTCAGCTACGACATCTCATAGTCACATGTCAAAAGGCGTTCTACCTTTTAACTCTACATTAATATTGTTGTGTAAATTAGTGTTTCCAACTGTATGATCAGCTGTAGGATGTAGTATAAAGTATCTCAATACTTGTATATTAAGATAAGCTTTATAACACTTGTAAGAAGTTAAGAGCAATATACATCATTTTTGAAAACCGTATTTGAGTGTTCTTGTTTGTTGTTCTTGTTACTTGTGTTCATTATTTCATCCTAACCGGTTCTCTATTTGATCTGTTAGGGTTTTAAGTCTCTCCTTATTGTGAAACCATTGCATTGACCCCCTTAAACGTCCTACACAACCATTTAAATAAACTTAAACTGTTGGACCCTGAAAGGATCATACATGCCAATTCAAGTAGTGGATGATTGTTGTTTTGCTGGAAATCTCCCCAAGTCCAAGAACCAGTGCGGATGAAGAATCTGCATCAACAAAAGACCTATCGGCTATTCGCATTCGTATATGCGAATGACCAAAGAACAAATGTTGATAAGTGTTTGTTCTTCCGCATTAACAAATGCGGACAACCGAACAAATGCTGACAAAGGAATTACACATCCGCGTTAACTAATGTGGATGCTCAACATTAAATGCGCCAAGTATTTGTTCATCCACATTTGTCAATGCTGATGACCAAACACAAATGCGATAGAAGAAAACCAGTGCTGATGAAGATCAGCATATCCATATTAGTTAATGCGGATGATCAACAACAAATGCTGATGAAGACTTTTTGTACTTAGATTAGATAATAGTACAGGCGTAATTTAGTCTTTTTAATGGCTTCTTGTCAGCCTATAAATAGAATAGAAAACCTCATATGTGTGGGGACTTTTGACTAACATTAGACAATCAGAATATTCAATCTTTTGTCCCCAAGGTGTTTTGTTACTGGATAGTGCTCAAACCCTAGCATTTATTGTAACTGTTCATCTTAATCAATAGAAAGTGCATTTATGAGTATTTCTTGCATTCAATGTTATGTGATTGCATGATTCCGTCATATAATCATTGACTCAATCATCATATTCGGTCCTTGTTGATTCACAACAATATAGAATATTATTCTCACACCCAACAAAATGGTATCAGAGCTATTGGTTGCTGGATTCATCTAGTTTATAGATCTGATTTAATATTTTATGATGTCAAGAACAAAGAAGAAAAGAAGAAAAATGAAAAACAAAAGCTGCTGTTCATCAGAAACCCCATCTGTTCATCAGAAAACACAAAAGAAAAACACCAAGATCTGTTCAAACTTGGTACGATTTGAAGAATCATGAGCATGTTCATGATTACTGCTTCAAAATTCATTGCAATTGAACAAGATTATCATAAAAAATGAAGAAAACCCATCGGTTCATCTCAAAATCAAAAAGAAAAATAATCAGATCTGTTCTAATATGGTACGATTTGAAGAAATATAATCATTCCCTGGATTATTCCTTCAAAATTCAATGCAATTGAACTCGATTATCATAAAAATGAAGAAAAGATAAAGAAATAGAAGCTACTACTGATTGCTCAATCTGCACTGAAGTGTGAAACCGAATTTTGTTCAAGTCTCAAAACAAATGCTAATGAGCTAGAACAAATGCAGATGAAGCTTGGACAAATACGGATGAAATAAACACAAATGCGGATGTGTTATACAAAAATGTGGATATATCCATAAATGCGGATATGTTATCCACAAATGTGGATGTGTTATGCATAAATGCGGATGTTCAATGAACTAATGTTATTGAAGAACATACAAATGCGGATGTTATGTATACTAATGCGGATGTTATGTATACTAATGCGGATGTTGAACATACTAATGCGGATGTTGACTTCACAAATGCTGAAACATGTCAACTAATGCGGATGAATGGTGATGATAATCTCAAATGCGAATGCTAATCACCAAAATGGGCATAACCTGGGCTACGAGCCTCCGTTTCTAACATTATCCCCATGTTGAAAGAAATTGGCATGCGAAAAATCAAAATCGAGTGAGTTTTACATGAGTTGTGACATTATCCCCATGTTGAAAGAAATTTCGTCCTGGAATTTAATCATTACCTTCGCTGGTAGTGGGAGATGTTTCAAATAGAGGAGGATACTTGAGTTTCATCTGATCCTCATATTCCCACATGAACTTCGGTCCATGTTTTGAGTTCCAGCGAACCTTGACGATAGGGATCTTGCTTTGTTTTGATGACTTGACCACTCGGTCCATTACTTAAACAGTTTCTTCTGTGAATCGTAATTTCTTGTCAACTTGTACCTCCTCGAGCGATACAATCAAGGTCTCGTCAGATAAACACTTCTTTAAATTTGAGACATAGAACACATCGTGAATTCCACTTAAAGAATCAGGTAACCTTAATCAGTATGCCACCGGGCCAATTCTTTCTAAGATCTCGTATGGTCCAATACACTGTAGGTTAAGCTTTCCTTGTTTTCCAAAACGGATCACACCTCTCCATGGTGAGACCCTTAACAAGACTTTATCTTCGACTTGAAAATCTAATGGTTTTCTTCATTTATCAGCGTAGCTCTTATGTCTGTCTCGGGCTGCTGCCATATGGTTTCTTATCTGTACTATCTTCTTGGTCGTCTCATGAACCAATTCAGGGCTAGTGAATTGACTAGCACCAACCTCTGCCCAACAGATTGGTGACCTATATTTCCATCAGTACAGTGCCTCAAACAGTGCCACTTGAATACTGCTGTGGTAATTATTGTTATAGGAAAATTCCAGCAAAGGCAAATGAATTTCCTAATTGCGCCCAAAATCAATTACACATGCTCATAACATATCTTCCAAGGTCTGTACGGTGTGCTTGCTGTGTCCGCCAATCTAAGGATGATAGGCAGTACTCATGTCTATACGTGTACCCAGGGATTTCTGTAATGATTGCCAAAAATGAGAAGTAAATCGTGCATCATGATGAGAAATAATCGAGATTGGTACTTCATGCCCGGAGACCACTTCCTTCAAGTAGATCTACGATAACTTATCTATCTTATTTGTCTCTTTGATCGCCAAGAAGTGAGCTGCTTTAGTCAACCTATCCACAATCACCCATATCGTGTCACACCCACTAGGAGTCCTGGGTAATCTGGTAACAAATCCATAGAGATCTGCTCCCACTTCCATAAAGGAATCTTAGGTTGTTATAGTAACCCAGATGGCTTTTGATACCCAAGTTTCACCTTAGATTAGGTTAAATACTTTTTCACATAGGTAGCTACATCTGCCTTCATGTTATGCCACCAATAGTGCACCTTAAGGTCATGATACTTTTTGTCTGAATCAGGATGTATTGAGTATTTGGATTTGTACGCCTCACTCAAAACTAGATCCCTTAAAATCCCGTAGAAAGGCACCCAAACTCTATCCATGAAGTAAGGAATCCCATCAGCTTTCACCTCAAGTTGTTCATCCGTCCAACGCAACGACTCGGATTCGACAATTTCTGTTTTTTAGAGCTTCTGTCTTTACTTCCTTGATTTGCTCGGGAAGTTGAGTACTGATAGTAAGCTGTAAAGTTCGCACTCGCCAAGGCTTAGCTATTTCATTTTTGCTTAGAGCATCAAGAACCACATTTGCCTTCCCCAGATGATACTTGATTGCGCAATATAGTCATTCAATAACTCCACCCAGCGTCGTTGCCTCATATTTCGTTCCTTCTTCTCAAAGATTTGCTGAAGACTCTTGTGATTGGTGTAAATGGTGCATTTGGTACCGTACAAGTAATGTCTCTAGATATTCAAAGCAAAAACCACTGCACCCAATTCCAAGTCATGGGTGGTGTAGTTTTTCCCGTGCACCTTCAGTTGTCTCGAGGCATAGGCTATCACCATTTGTCACTAAATCAAGACACAATCCAATCCTTCAATGGATGCGTCACAGTACACCACAAAATCATCAGACCCTTCTGGTAATGCCAGTATCGGTGTGCTGCAGAGCTTCTATTTCGACAATTGGAAGGTTGATTCTTGACTTTCTCCCTATTTAAATGTTGTACCTTTATGTGTAAATGTTGTGAGGGTTTGGGCAAAACAACTATGAAATCATGACGTGTAATGCAATACTAATTGTGGCAAAACAACTCAACTTAACATGTTACCAACGGGTCAAGTGGGTCAATTAGGTCAACTTTGTTATTATGTTCTATAGCAATTAGGTAAATCTATTTATTGAGCTCACAGGATCTGTTAGTTCTTTTGGGTCATGAATACTTAGAAACTCGGATGATCTAGGTAATCTTTAACGAGTTGCCTTCCTACTCCTTAATTGTGTTGCTTGTTTTGCTCGTGTGCGCACAAGGTGAGTTCATGCCCTATTGTTTTTACTTTCTTCCATTTTGGAGGAGATGGCATACTGTTTTATGTTACAAATGCTTCATATTGATTAGTTGTGTTAGTATAACGTAGTGTAGCATACCATGAAATCCCTCATATTTTCCGATAGTTAATATTGGTAACTAGCGGGAAATGCTGGGTAGTACTACCGGGTAAGTTAAGCCACACTCGTACGACTGGAGGCCAAACAGGTGCAATATTGTCCTAAACACAAACATCCTCACAACTTGATATGTTGTGATAGGAGTCAAACAAACAAAACACATGTCAGCTTGGATTGTGAAATCAGTATAGTTATTACTTATGAATATAGACTAGCTATCTATTTCAATGCACTTCTTATATTTTATAACTATTACTATTTATGTTAAACGCAAACTCTTGAACTCCCCAACCATTGTGTTGACTCTTTTAGTATACAATTCTCAGGATCAAGCACGCATATGAAAACATGGTTTGGCATGTGTTTTGCCAATGTTACATTTCTAGTACTTTGGGTTTAACTTATTTGCAAAATGCTTCCGAAAATGTTTTAAAGTTTCAAACTCTGAGTTATTTTAAATGTTGCTAATAATGTCATTCTGCGTAACTAATGACTGAATCCTAGTTTGTTCGCACGCCTCGCGATAAAACCCCGCACATGGATTTTGAGGGACTGATAAATTTGTATCAGAGCCATTGGTTATAGGGATCTAGGTTGCATACACACTAGTCTATAACCACATAGTTTATTTGTTACTTATGATTGTTTCTTTACTTTATACTCATTCGCACACACATCACGTACCCTGCAGTATGACATCATCATCATCTTCATCCCCTACATGACATAGGCCGGGAAAGGAACCCAAGGTTCCTACTTATTCTGCTCAAACTAAGGACACTATATCTCGACCACCTATATATATATATATGCCTGGCACCTATCACCCTGGTGAAACCGTAATCGACCCAGACATGTCGGATCCTCACAATTAGGTGTGGTATCGCACGACACTTATCCAGATATTGGAGAAGAAGCGCGTTCCGTATACATTCCCTCTTTTGAATAAAGATCCTAGTTCCTTACGCTAACCTTGTATCCCTATTAGAGCTATAGCTCCTACGGTGGTCTCGCATGATAGGGTGTGACAAGACCTTATGGATGAGTTTGAGGGTTTGCACCATAAGCATACGTACATCAGCAGGTCGTATGGTGAGATGAAGAATCATGGCATAATGTGCAAGGACAACGGGATGGGTAGGCTGGGGAGATTCAAGCCCTACATGAACAGGTTGCGGCATTGACTACTTCTTTCAACTTGACTCGAAACGAGCTACATGAGGCATCAATACATATAGTCCAGCTAGAAAAACTAGCTCGAACCTGAAGAGGCCCCGATGGAGAAGTCCTAGGAAGAACTAGAAGAACTTGAGGAAGCACCGGTAAGAGAGGAGGATGACAATGATGGGTCCGAAGTAGTATACTAAGTTTCTACATCGTTATGTGACTTGGACTGTGTTTGTTTTTTTAAAAAACCTATGTGGGAAGAGTTGTTTCCTACCCACCTGAAAAACTTGAAATTTTGACATAGATTGAATATTTTGTGAGTTACTTACAATCTAGTTATCTTTGAATATTATTTTGGTTATAAATGTTGTGGCTGATGAACTTCATTATTTCCTTATTATTTACTATAATTCAATGAGATTAATGTGTTAGATGTTGCTCATTACTGTGTTTGTGAATGTAAAGTGAAAACTGGAGGGAGTTGGAAGAGGACGTGGCTGTGGACGTGGTACTGAAGGTGGCGCCGTACTTGGACGTGGCTCGGGAGCAGTGAACATGATCCCCGCAGAACTGGCTGCTCTGATAAATGAACACGTGTAGGTGGTAGTGGCTGTAGTGTGCTCTGCATAGCCAACGGGTAAGTGATACAAGTGACTTGACAAAATGCTTTAGTTGCTTGTTTAAATTGTTAAACTAAATGGTTTGGTTTTTTGGAATAGGATCCATAACCTGTACCTACAAATCCTTTACGGATTGCAAGCCTCATACCTACAGTGGAGCTGAAGGGGCTGTGGGAGTGTTGAGGTGGTTTGAGAAGACGGAGGCAGACTTCGCCAAACACAACTGCCTGCCGGTTGATCAAGTAAAATAAACAAATGGAACACTAGAAACCCAACACTCTTCTGGTGGAATGCCCAGGTCCAAATGTTGGGTTAGGCTTTGGCCAACGACCTACCTTGTGATGATTTTAAGATAATGATGACTGAGGAATATTGCCCTCATAATGAGGTGCAAAAACTGAAAATGGAGTTGTGGCAGCTGAAGATGCAAGGTTCCGAGATTGAGGCCTATATTACCAGGTCTCATGAGCTGGTGATATTATGCCCCAGGATGGTGACCCTAATGTATAAAAGGATAGATTAATATTTACGTGGTTTGGTGCTTGAAATCCAAAGCATGGTTACTTCCTCCAATCCCATAACAATTCAGCAGGCGATTCAGTTGGCTCATAAGTTGACCGACCAGGGAGTGGGAAAGGGTAAGCTTCCTAAATGTGGTTTGGTGGTGAGTGTACCAGAAAAGAAATGCAAATGGGATGGTCCAAACAACAGGGGTTCAACTTCAGGGAACCAGCAACAGCAACAATATCAATAACAACCGAAGAAGTTTGATAACAACCGAGGTTTCAATCAAACATCCACCACTAACCAAGGATAAGGAGGATACATGGGGAAGTATCCTAAATGGAACCGATGTAACTACCATCACACCGGTAAGTGTGATAACTTCACATGTCAGAGATTTGGGAAGTTAGGGCACGTAGAAAAAGTGTGTCACGGCAAATTGATGAAGAATCCACAACAAACACAGGAAACTCTAAAGGATGCTTTGAGTGTGGAAAAGAAGGGCATGACAAGAGGAACTTTCAGCTAACGAGAAATGGCAATAGTGCTGGGAACAAAGGAAACAACAACAACAACCCTGGTAATGGTGTCAATATTGGTGGTAACAACGATGGAGCTAAGGGGAGAGCCTTTGTTATAGGTCCAGGTGAGGCTCTAAACGACCCTACTATTGTTACTGGTAAATTTTATGTTAATGTTCGTTTTGCTACGGTATTGTTTGACACTGGAGTCAATAGAAGTTTTATCTCCACTAAGTTTAGTAGTCTTTTAAGTGATATGCCTTCTATGTTGGTGTCTAAGTATACTGTAGAAGTAGTTGATGATAAGCAAATATTTGTTACACACATCATTAAGGGTTACAAGATATAAGTTTTTGGTCATACCTTTGATATTAATCTTATGCCTGCTACACTTGGGAGTTTTGATGTGGTCGTGGTAATGGATTGGTTGTACGAGAAGCAGGCGGAGGTCATTTGTTATTAGAAGGTCATTCGTATTCCTCTCATAGATGGAGAGATTCTTTCAGTTAAAGGTAAGAGGAGTGGTTCTTTGATAGGTATCATCTTATTCATGAAGGCACAAAAGTGGCTACACGAGGGTCGCTTAGCCATACTAGCCCTTGTAACTGACAAGCAGTAAGAGGAGAAGAAGATAGAGAATATTTTAGTGGTTTGTGATTTTCTAGATGTGTTTCCAGAGGATCTGCCTAGACTACCCCCTTATCTCCAAGTGGAATTCTAGATTGAGTTGACTCCCGGTGGAGCCCTAATCGCTATAGCCATTATCGATTGGCAGCGAATAAGTTACAAGAATTGTTGGCACAACTTCAGGAGCTATTGGATAAGGGCTTTATCTAACCTAGCTCATCGCCTTGGGGAGCCCTAGTCTTGTTTATTAAGAAGAAGGATAGCACATTTCGGATGTGCATTGACAACAGCGAGTTATACAAGGTTACAGTCAAGAACTGGTACCCACTACCTCATATTGATGATCTGTTTGATCAACTCTAGGGATCCAGTTACTATTCTAAGATTGATTTAAGGTCCGGTTATCATCAGTTGAGAGTCCGAGAGAAGACATCTTGAAGACAACATTCAGGAATCGTTATGGCCATTATAAATTCTTGGTTATGCCATTTGGGTTGACTAATGCACCAGCGGTGTTCATGGATCTCATGAACCGTGTGTGCAAACCATACCTTGATCAATTTGTTATTGTGTTTATCGGTGGCATATTGATCTATTCCAAAACCAAGGAGGAACATGAAGAGCACCTACGGTTGATCTTAGAATAATTGAAAAGAGAAAAACTATATGCTAAATTCTCTTAGTGCGATTTCTTGATACAAAAGGTAAGATTTCTGGGTCATATTATGAATGAGAAACGAATCCATGTAGATCCTGTGAAGGTGGAAGCGATTAAGAATTGTTCGGTTCCAAAGACGCCTAGTAAGATACGTCAATTCGTAGGGCTGGCAGGATACTATCAACGCTTTATTGAGGTATTTTCAAAATTCAATCAACCTTTGACTGCCTTGACTCATAATGTACCACGTTTAGGTGGGGAGAGAGTCAAGAAGAAGCCTTCCAGTTACTGAAAAAAAGTTTTACAGGGCACCGATATTAGCATTACAAGAAGGAAGTGATGATTTCATCGTTTACTGTCATGCTTCTATCCAAGGACTCGGTTGTGTCTTGATGCAACGCGACAAGGTGATAGCCTATGCCTCGAGACAACTGAAGGTGCACGAGAAGAACTATACAACCATGACTTGGAACTGGGTGCAGTTATTTTGCCATGAAGATTTTGAGACATTACTTTTACGGTACCAAATGCACTATTTACACCGATCACAAGAGTATTCAGCATATTGTTGAGCGAAAAGAGCTAAACATGAGGTGGTGACACTGGGTGGAATTGTTAAACGATTACGACTGTGCTATTAAATATCACCCAGGATAGGCTAATGTACTCGCTGATGCCTTTAATAGAAAGGAGATAGTGAAACCCCAACGAGTGTGAGCTTTGCAACTTACGATTAGCACTCACTTTACTGAACAAATCAAGGAAGCTCAGATGGAAGCTTTGAAGGCGGAAAACATTGGATCTGAATCCTTACATGGGATGGACAAACAGTTGGAAGTTAAATCCGATGGAATTCATTACTTCATGGATAGGCTTTGGGTGCCTTTGCAGGGAAATCTAAGAGACTTGGTTATGAGTGATGCACATAAGCCTAGATATTTTATACATCCTAGTTCTGAAAAAACGTATCATGATCTGAAGGTGCACTATTGGTGGCCTAATATGAAGGAAGACGTAGCTACATACGTGAGCAAGTGTTTGACCTGTTCTTAGGTTAAAGTGGAATATCAGAAGACATCTGGGTTACTCCAATTACCTAAGATTCCATTGTGGAAGTGGGAACAAATTTCTATTGATTTCATTACTATTTTACCCAGGACTCCTAGTGGTTGTGACACGATATGGGTGATCGTGGATCGACTAACTAAGTCTACTCACTTCTTGGAAATCAAGGAAATAGACAAAATGGATAAGTTAACTCGGATATACTTAAAAGAAGTGGTCTCTAGGCATGGAGTACCAATCTCGATTGTTTTTGATCATTATGCTCGTTTTACATCCCATTTTTGGCGGTCGCTACAAAAATCTTTACGTACATGTCTGGATATGAGCACTGCCTATCACCCGCAGACCGATGGGTAAAGCGATCGTACTATTCAAACCTTGTAGGACATGTTGCGTGCTTGTGTGATAGATTTCGAGCACAATTAGGAAGTTCATCTTCCATTGATGGAGTTTTCATACAACAATAGTTACCACACCATTATTAAGGCATCACCATTTGATGTATTCTATGGACAAAAGTGTAGTCACAAGTCTGTTGGGCAGAAATTGGTGATAGTCAATTAAGTAGCCCTGAACATGTACATGAGACTACCTAGAAGATAGTATGGATACAAAACCGTATGGCCACAGCCTGAGACAGACAAAAGAGCTACGCTAATAAGCGAAGGAAACCCTTGGAGTTTCAGGTCGGTGACAAGGTTTTGCTGAAAGTCTCACTATGGAAAGGTGCGATTCAATTTGACAAAAGGGGCAAGCTTTATCCGAGATACATTGGACCATTGGAGATTCTTGAAATAATAGGTCGAGTGACGTATCGATTAGATCTGCCTTATTCAATAAGTGTATTTCACAATATGTTTCAAGTTTCTAATATGAAGAAGTACTTATATGATGAAACTATGATTGTACCGCTCGAGGAAGTACAAGTAGATGGCCAATTGCTATTCATTGAAGAACTAGTTGAGTTAATGGACCGAGAGGTCAAGACCTTGAAATAGAGCAAGATACCTATTGTCAAAGTTTACTGAACTCAAAATATGAATCGGAATTCACGTAGGAATGTGAGGATCAGATGAAGCTCAAATATCCACATTTATTCGAAACAATGACTACTACCGGCTAAGGTAATGACTAAATTTCAGGACGAAATTTCTTTCAACATCGGGATGATGTGACAACTCACCCAAAAACTCGCAAACTCACTTGATTTTCTTGTGCCAATGCAGTGGACCGGTGATGTAACACAACCATGTAATGCAATTTCCAGGAAGAGAATTATTTCAACATGGGGATAATGTGACATCGGGTAATTTTCTGTTACCAATCTCCATTAGTTTCCTTAGGTCTTGCATACACGTGTCGTAAGCACACACTAGTTGTCATTAAACGTTGGTGACTTAATAACAATTACCTATGATAAATACATAAGTATCTAATTAATAATTTTGATTATTAATTTGTGATTGTGTGATTTAGGTGTTTTAAATATTATTTGTGGATTGCACTTGGTAACGTGTCTGCGTGTTACATTGGATTCGTATGTTTTTTATTAGTTAAAACATCTAATTATTATTGTGGAATAATAATATTGGAGTTTTCTAGTTAAAACTTATTTAAACAAGGTGTTAAAAGATTAAGTTTTATAAAATTTAAACAAGGGGGTTAATTTGGTAATTACCATAAAACTTAATATTAAACAAAAAAATGAAACCCTAGCCACATAACCCCCCTTACGCGACCGAACCCCCCTCTCCCTCAAACCATTAGAATTTTATCAAGCACAAGTACCAAGCCTCGATTTTGATTGTTATTCAAGGGTTACAAGTTGTTTGCAAGTGCTAACCATCCCTAATTTGGAATTAAAGGTAAGTTTTGCAAGAAATTTAATGGTTTTTGGCTCTTGATGAACCCTAATTCGAATTTTAGGTTGAAAGTTGAAATTGATGATGTTTGATGATGCTATGATGTTAGTGGTGATGTATTGTTGTTTGATTGTGATGAATTAAACAAGAAATCCATGATTTTGGTGGCCTACTTTATACCTTACTCAAAATAGTAACTTTTGATCATGAGATTGTGCAAGTGATGGTTGTTGATTATTTTAAGATGTTAATTGTGTTCAGTAGATGTTGTTTTATGATGATTATGCACGTATGGGGTGAACTTTATTATTTTGTCCATAGATTGCCCGAAATAGTAACTTTTGGATTATAAAGATAGATGTTCTTGTGAATTATGATTGGTTAATGTGTTTGAATGGTATCTATGAACTAGTGTAGGCATGTTATTAGTGAACTTGTATCGAAGTTGATGAAATTTGGGCTTTTGGATGTTACCTTCCGGAAAGGGAAACTTTATTTATGTGAAAGATGTGATCTTATGAATTTGGCATGTATATGATGCTAAGATCATGTTAGAACGTCTATTGATGATGTCTAATGTGTTGGATTGTGTTGATTGGGTTAATTGGATGGTTGATGAGTTATTTGGAAAATCTAGGTTTCTTGGAAAATGTGCAAGAATACAAGTATGATATTTTGTATCACCTAAGTGTTATGATAAATGATGATCTTGATAAGACTTAAGATGCACAATGTGGATTATGTGGTTAGCTTGTGTTGACCTATGAAATCATGACGTGTAATATGATACTGCTTATGGCAATACAACTCAACTTAACATGTCACCAACGGGTCAAGTGGGTAAATTAAGTCAACTTTGTTATTGTGTTCCATAGCACTTAGGTCAATCTATTTATTGAGCTCATAGGATCTGTAAAGTATTTCTGGTCATGAATACTTACAAACTCATATGATCTAGGTACTCTTTGACGGGTTGCCTTCCTACTCTTTAGTTGTGTCACATCCGGTAAATTTCTGCTACCAAACTCCGTTAGTTCCGTTAAGTCTTGCATACACGTGTCGTGAGTACGCACTAGTTGTCGTTGAACGTTGGTGTAATACTAATCTATGATAAACAATAATAATCTAATTAATAATATTGATTATTAGTTGTGATTATATGATTCGTGAATTAATAGAATTTTAAATATTTATTTTGTATTTTACACGATAACATGACAACGTATTATATATGTATTTCATGTGTTGTGTGACTTATTGTAAATGTTTAGGATTATGATTATTGATTAGTAATACTTGTAGTTGGCAGTTAAAATTATTTAAAAGTGTTAGAAAGATTGGTTTTTATAAAATACAAATAAAAGGGTTTATCTTGTAAACTAACATTAATCTAAAACTTACCAAAAATTAAACCCTAATCCCCCCCACAACCCCCTTCATTAGGCTGCAACCTTTCCCCCCTCCCATCCTTGCGATTTTGATCATGAAACAACAAGAACAATTTGATTTTGGTTGATTCTAAGAGGTTACAAGGTGTTAGCAAGTTCAATTGTTGATTTCTACACACCTAACGGTTAGTTTTAACTAGATTTTCATGTTGATTGTTCTTGATGAACCCTAAATCCAAGATTAGTGATGAAGACATGTAATTGATGATTGTTAGATGTTGATGTGATGTTAGTTAGATCGTATGAAGGTTAGATTTTGTTGATATTACAAGAAATCCATGGATTGAACATCTAGTTCATACATACATTGCCATAAGAGGAAACTTTTTGTTCTTGGAATTCATGATTTGATGATGTTAATAAAGATCAAGTATAGGTTGGACTCACCTTAGATTAGTATTTCTTTACATTTTTATGTAATAGGATTTATGTTAGATTACTTTTGTAAGTTTTTTAGTTTATTTATATATTTTTTGTAGTCCAGCGAAAGTGTGAGCGAAACTGTAGTTTCGCTCACAGTCAGCTGTAAGTTCACCTAGCGAAACTGCAGTTTCTGCCGGGCGAAACTATAGTTTTGACAGCACAGTTTCGCTTGCAGCGAAACTAAGACTGCTATATATAGATTTCATTTTGTTCATTGTTCGGTATCTTTGCAAAACCCTAATCGAATATTTCTATTGCAAGAGGCTATTGTAAGCTGGTTCTTATTGAATATAGTGAGCTTGTCTTATTTCATTTGTATTGTTGCTTATTGAATCATCTTTGAATACATTTTGGTCTTCTTTGTTCTTAAAATCTCTGTATGTGTTGTTTGTTTGTGGTATTGAACGATTCAAACAATCTTCGGCACTGAAAAACCGATCAAATGTACCAACAAAATGGTATCAGAGCCTTAGTGCTCTTGATTGTTTGAGGTTTTTTGTTATTTTTATTCAATACCACTATTTCTTCATTTCTATATCAAATTAGAGTGTATTTGATACGGAAATTGATTGAATTCTGCTTGTTTTTTATTGTGGAAGATTTGTGAATCATCTTATCTCAAATACATTGAGATTTGGGTGATTTCGGGTTGTTTTCGGGGTTTAAAGGGTTTTCTGGTTCATCCAGCGAAACTGAGCGTTCTTCCAGCGAAACTGAGCGTTCTTCCTGCGAAACTACACTTTTCTTTCAGCGAAACTACTATTTTTCACTCTTGCTGTTTTCCGCGAAACTAGGATTTTTGAACAAAAGTTCATCTGTATTCGTGTGCCTTTACTAGCGAAATTGCTGCCGAAAGTACCCTAAACGAAAGTTCAAGCTTGTTTCCTGCGAAACTCACAGCGAAACTAAGCATTTGACTGCTTCTGGCTAGCG
>BJCO01000319.1:0-20933 GCA_018326465.1 Flaveria floridana | reverse complement strand
GTCCAAAACTTAGCAATTAAGTTTTATATTTTATTCAAACCTTAGCCATTAAGTTTTATATTATATTCAAAACTTAGCTATTAAGTTTTATATTTTATTCAAGACTTAGCTATTAAGTTTTATCTTATATTCAAAACTTAGCTATTAAGTTTTATATTTTATTCAAACTTAGCCATTAAGTTTTATATTATATTCAAAACTTAGCTATTAAGTTTTATATTTTATTCAAGACTTAGCTATTAAGCTTTATCCAAAACTTAGCCGTTAAGTTTTATCCTATTCTTTATCTAAACTTAGGCACTAAGTCTTATCCGATACTTAATTGTTAAGTTTTATCCATAACTTAACTATTAAGTTGCATCCGAGGGCTTAGCCATTAAGTATTTATCTAAAAACTTAGTAATGAAGTCACGCTTGCAACATAACTATGATTCTTTATTGACAAATATAATATGAAAATTCGCAAGTGTTACAATAAATCCATTAAATGTTTTTTCCGCCCGACCTAACAACCCCCGTCAATTAATTTTGTTATTTATATGAATACAAAAAAGTCAAATTTGATCCGATATATTTGTTTTAACTAAGATTAAAAAAGAAATTTAATAAATTACCAGAGGTAAATTAACAACAATAAAATCAATTAATATAATTACTTGAATTTTGTTACTTGCATTTTTTACCATTTTTATTTTGAATTAAGAATTCTATTCAACCAGTGTATTACACTGCTCTATAACCTAGGTAGCGTTTGGTATGCGAGAATGAGGGGCGGTAACCACTACCGGTAACCATGACAATCACCAGCGACTGACACCACCCACCACCACCAGGAACCACCGGTCGCCACCACCAACAGAACCATCATCAGTCACCACCACTAACAACCACTGGCCACCACCACCTCCAGCTGCCACCAACATCGCTCACCACTCTTCACCATCGGGAACCACCACCGCCCACCACCTAACACTGTCGATAACCACTTGCTATTATTGCTGCCACTAACCGACACCGTTGGGAACCACCATTAACCACCACCGCCAGTAACCACTGGTCATCACCGCGACCACCACTAGAAACCACCATTGGTCACCACCATAGTAAGCACTTTTATATTCTATTCCTTCTTTTTTCGTTACCTACAAACAACATAAATTAATGATTCATTTCATTCTTACAAATAGTCAAACAGGACAATGAAATGTAATGTTCAGATCCTAGTGTATAATAGGATAATACTAATCAAACTATCCGTCCTTAAAATAACACACCATAAAATATTTAAAAAGTTACAAAAACAACCCCTCATTTCCCTTTAACCCAAGTTTCCACCCTCACAAGTCGCACCTTTGTTTCATTTTGTGAGAGTAGGGTTGCAGAAGATAAACGCCCCCAGTCACCCCCTTCATCATCGTCTCCTTCACATCACTCATCGCCTTATAAACCCTAAAAAACCATCATATCTCTCTCTCTCTCTTTAGAAATCGTGTATCTTGCAGCACAAGCAATGGGCGCTTCGCTTCCTCCCAAAGAGGCCAATCTCTTCAAACTCATCGTCGTAAGCTCTACAATCTCAATGAGTTCAATCACTTCTCTCAATTCGTCGTTTTATGACATAAATTTTGTTAAAACTATTGATACTTGTGTATTGTAATGGCTTTGGATTGTTAGTTGTGGTTATAGACTCCGTAATATTGAATTGACGTGAACGTGTGGTTTTTGGCGTGATTTTGACTCCGGAATTGGTTGCGTGTTGGTGTTATAATCAGTAAAGGGTTTTGGTTTATGAATTTAATGAACTCTAGACAGTTTTTGGTAGTTTTTGCCATCAATGAAAGTTTGAGATTCATGTCATGTGCAACTCGTTTACAATTTTACTGGAAGCTGTTCTATTCTATTGCTGTTGGTTTTAAACTAGTTGAACATTGTTTCAGTAGCAGTAGTAGACCTTGGAATCTAAATGCCTTATTGAGTGTAAACTGTAAAGTAGCCTCAATTATTGAAGAAATTATAAAAGCTTGGAATCTAATGCCGTATAGTATATAAATACTCTCATGTGTTCTGATATATTTATTCATTCTAGTTGGTATTATACATTAGCTCAATATCTAGCAGGTGTCGTCATTTAGAATCATATTATAGTGAAAAGCATGCTCGTTGTTTCATCTTGTATGTTTGATCATATTAAACTTATTTTAGTGAACAGATTATTTTAGAAAGAAGCTTCCAAGCACACCATCCTCTATCTTTTCTAGAACAATAAAACTGCTTCAACTCTTTTTTGTTTCTCCTCTGTCTCATCTATAAGTTTTCCAATGGACAAAGTTTGTTTTTTGACGGTTTCTTTAGTATAAAACCAATTTGATTTCTGCACACCTTAGTCTCAATCTTTAACTTATGCTCAGTATTGTCTCTTGCTTTTCTAGTTTTTGCAAAAAATATATATTGATATTCTTGTTGCAGATAATTTTAATTGATTTATTCCTCTCATGAGGTTAACTTCAAATATGAATATTATTGCATTGATTTGATCTATACTTTTGAACCAGAACTATTTTCTTGGTATTCTGAGAAAATGACACATGTTCTCTCTATTGTATCCATGGCAGAAATCTTATGAAATAAAACAGTATAAAAAGGGGCTTAAGGCTGCAGATGCTATATTGAAGAAGTTCCCGAATCATGGAGGTTTGTGAAAATTTTTATTGTCTAATGTAACTTCCTTATAACCTTGATGCCTTGAGAACTAGGGTATATGGAAATACTAATTTTCTAGTAGATGTTAATATGTTATATACGCCTGTTGTGGAACATTGTTTCAATCATTGACATTCTCTTTTAAAAATGATAAGCTCTATATTATAATTAGAGAATTTCAGATTTCAAATAGAAATACACATTTTTCTTCTGCTGCCAATATCATTACACATGCTCCTGTAGAAATGAAAAGAAAATCAGTTGATTTTTGATGCCTTTGTCATTAGATATAATTTAATCTTCTAAGATTTTGCAACACATACGATGGTTGATGGATGGTTTTATATTCTGGATCGCCTATGGTCATGGGATACCAGCGGGTAATAGCATAAATATATTACTTTTTCCAATCATTTAGCTTTTATTTTTGCTAGAAACCCTCTCGATGAAGGGATTAACATTGAACTGCATGGACCGTAAGCAAGAAGCATATGAGCTTGTACGCCTAGGATTGAAGGTTCGGTATTCAAACCATACATTAAAGTAATGAAGTATACTTAATTGAACTTACTCAAACAGTACATCGTCACATATTAATTGTTCATTTTATTAACTGTAGAATGATCTGAAAAGCCATGTTTGTTGGCACGTCTATGGTCTTCTCTACCGATCAGATAGAGAGTACAGGGAGGCGATCAAATGTTACAGGAATGCTCTGAGGATAGATCCTGACAACATTGAAATACTTAGGGACCTATCTCTCTTACAGGTACATAATTTTAGATTGTGTAGTTATTTTTAGATTGTGTAGTTATTCTTTTATCTTTCTACTTGTTTCCTGTCAATTACAATACCATTATGAACAGTGATGAATTATGTAACTATTGTGTGGCATCTTACATCGTGACATAAGGGGGCCCTTAAAGTTGGTTTGAATCGATTAATATTTGCAGTTTAAAAAGAATCGCCTCATTACATTAATGTTTATTTAGAATATCATAAATTGTCAGCAACAATGACATTAAATTTTTCATCCATTGTTTTCTTTGTTTTGGGTGGCTAATAGTGCCTTTTTCCATCCAAATCTAGGCACAAATGCGTGACTTGGCAGGTTTTGTTGAAACTAGACAACGGTTGCTGACTTTGAAGCCTAATCATCGGATGAATTGGATTGGTTTTGCGGTTTCTCATCATCTAAATTCAAAGTAATTTGTTAAAGTTCTTGTTGGTTAATTCACTGAAGTTGTTCACATTATATGTCCACGTAGGGAAGTTAAATTGCAGATTTTTTTTCCATATTAATAAACTATTCACACAAATCTCATTAAGGGAGAATTTACTAACTGTAAATCGTTGATTATGGTAACAATTACATTCTTTCCTTTGGTTGTCTGTACTTATATATGGATGTTTTTCTACAAGTGCATCAAAAGCAATTGATATTCTGGAAGCATATGAAGGAACTCTCGAAGACGATTATCCTCCAGAAAGTGAACGCTGTGAGCATGGGGAAATGTTGTTGTACAAGGTTATAATTATGATAAGTAATAGTGCTGTAAATCGTGCATGTTAACATAATTTTATTTAATAAAACTTTTAAGAACTTATTTTGAAAATCCTCTATCTAGATATCTTTATTGGAAGAATGCGGCTTTCTTGAGAAAGCGCTTAACGAGTTGCGCAAAAACGAAATCAAGATTGTAAGTTTATCTCACTTTCTTTGATTAATCTTTAAGATGGCATAGACCATTAGCCTATTTCGTAACTTATTATGACTGTCATAATAGGTTGATAAATTGTCCTACAAGGAAGAGGAAGCTTCTCTTCTTTTGAAGCTTAATTGTCTAGAGGAAGGTGAAAGGTTGTACAGGGTACTGCTTACTATGAATCCTGACAACTACAGGTACATGAAAACATAGTCCGTTGATGATAATTTATTTCCTTTGTAGAATTTTTACTGGGAAAAAAATAAAGAAATAACTGATCATTTTTATCTAGATACTATGAAGGATTACAGAAGTGTGTTGGATTGCATTCTGAGAGTGGCCAGTATTCTTCCGATGAAATAGATAAATTGGATGCTCTGTACAAATCTCTAGGGGAGCAGTACACCTGGTCTTCTGCTGTTAAGGTGATTAGATTTATCTTTGGTTTCACCAATTTCTAAGTCAAGTCCATTAAGAATAATTCCTTTTTAAGTCTTGAACGAAAATTTAAAATCACAATGGTCATCTTCTAGAGGATCCCGCTTGATTTTTTGAATGGTGAAAAGTTTTGGAATGCGGCGGATAATTATGTCAGGCCTTTATTAACGAAGGTACTCATAGTTTGAGTATTTTTTTTTCTTTTGGTGACATTTCTGTTGATGCAAACTTATATTTATTATAATGGATATGTAGGGAGTCCCATCACTGTTTTCTGACCTTTCTCCTTTGTATGATCATGCTGGCAAGGTTTGTGCAAGCTACCTCATTGAAGGTTCTAGAATTTGCATTATTGTGATGTATTTTTGACCTTTTTGTAGGCTGATATTCTTGAAAAATTGGTTCTTGGCTTGGAGGAATCGCTTAAAAAGACAGGTGGATACCCTGGAAGGTAAAATTGGATCATGAACTTTGCTCATTGTGTCTCATTTTGTGGATGTGTAGTGTAATGTCGTATTGTATCTTATATCCAGATCAGAAAAAGAGCCACCTTCAACACTTCTTTGGACCTTGTTTTATTTGGCTCAGGTTTGGTCTTGCGGTATCAGTTGTTTAGATTTGTATAATATTGCATATTATTGTTCTTATGGTGTTGTGCTTATGCAGCATTATGACAGACGGGCCCAGTATGACATGGCTCTTGCTAAAATAGAGGAAGCTATGCAACATACTCCTACTGTTATTGATTTATATTCTGTCAAGGTTTTTTTTTGCTATCCTTTTTCCCTCTTTCTATTATGGATACTCATACAAGTGGAATCTTATATATCTTTTAGAGAAAACCATACTCTTTTGCCTGCTGGTAAAAAAATAGCTTGTCTTTTTTCTAAATCGTTCAACACGGAGAATCCTTAAAAGTGTTCTATCAATTTTCATAATATTTCATTCATAACATTTTGCAACTCTGATTCATTTGAATTAGGTGGTGAATTGATTCTCAGTTTGATAAAAGAGTAGTAAAGCTAAATAAGAAACTTGCAACCTACCAAAATGGTTATATAATAATCATAAGAAAGAAAACGAATATGTTTAGTGCAAAGTGTGAGAGATTAAAGAACAACAACTAAAGTGGTCCATGTTCAGAATTTAATAGGAAACCAAAATGACTACTCTACAGGTATTATTTTGTGTCCACATTTTTAATCCAGTGACTCTTAGGACTGAGTTATGAATATGATTACTTGAAATATCGAATAATGCAAACAAATACAATGGGGGAGTATAAAATTGTATTGATCATATATAGAATTTACATTATTCAATGAAGTCGGTAGAAAGTATGCAGCGTTTAGTGAGCTGTTTATTTATCTTGCAGAGCAAGATACTAAAACATGCTGGGGACTTTACAGCAGCAGCCACATTAGCGGATGAAGCTAGGTGCATGGATCTTGCAGATCGTTATGTAAATAGTCAGTGTGTTAAAAGAATGCTGCAGGCTGATCAGGTTCAAACCTCCATATATCTTATTTCCATTCTCATATTGAATTTAAACATATGTACATATTCCCTTATTTTGAATTTTGGTTTTATATGAATTTGATAGGTCTCCCTGGCAGAAAAAACTGCTGTATTGTTTACAAAGGATGGTGAACAACATACTAACCTGCATGACATGCAGTGCATGTGGTTAGTGTTTGTTACAAACTTGTTGCTAACTCACTATTTATGTATAACGAGCCGAAATATATGAAAAATTTACTGAATTTCTTCATTTGAAGGTATGAACTTGCTTCTGGTGAAAGTTATTTCCGGCAGGGTGAGCTTGGACGGTCATTGAAAAATTTTTTGACGGTGGAGAAACATTATGCAGATATAACTGAAGACCAATTTGATTTTCATTCTTATTGTTTAAGAAAAATGACTCTGCGTTCTTATATTGAAATGTTAAGATTCCAAGATCGGCTTCATGCTCATGCTTACTTTCGCAAGGCAGCCACTGGCGCTATAAGGTGAAATTTTTATGGTCATGTTTGAAAACAAAGTTAACATAGTCAAAGTTACTGGCATATTATCAATTCAACATGTTACCAGATCAGTTTGCCTCAAATCAATTCTTATAGCAACTTTATGATCTTTTGGTTTATAATGGCTGGTTACCTTTAATAGAAGTTGGTTACCTATCAGGCAATTAGCTCATTTAATTTTTATTTTGTTTTGTTGACTGAGAAAGGGAAATATTCAGGGCTTGATAAATTAAGTACATGTCTCTTTTGACATTTGATTACATTTACCTGAAAAGCTAGTTGTGTTTAATTTATATTGTGCTCCATTGACTGATGTAGATGCTACATCAAGCTTTTTGATACTCCTCCAAAGCCATCCACAGAGGAAGAAGATGATTTAGCAAAATTGCCTGCTTCCCAAAAGAAGAAAATGAGGCAAAAGCAGAGGAAGGCTGAAGCAAGGGCAAAGAAGGTATTTACATGTTTGCTCGGTTTCATTTCAACAGATTTCAGTTGAGAGCTTTTACCAGATGTGGCAAGTCTTAGAGATATATATCATCAGCCGATTATATAGGCTGATATTGTGATTAGATTATTAGTATTTGAATTTGATTTGGTGTATAACTATGATGCATATCTGTTTCCTGATTTTCGGTTGGTTTATTCCCTATTTAAAGGGATTTCATCTTCAATGGAATTCATTCAGATTTTACACCATAAACTCTTTTAGCAAGATGGGTGGGTTGGGCAAGTTGAGTAACTACTAACTAGTGAAAACATGTAAATTTATGTGATAGATCAACTCGGATCACTTTTGAAATATTTTATTTAAATAATTACTTATCATATCATTACAGCATTTATGTTATGCCAATGGTAAGTAATATTCCAAAATAAAATGATTTAGGGAGTTTTATGCAGTAAAACTACAATTCGGAGTGACTTTCGACACATCTGATATGTTTCTTTTGAGCCAGTATTATTTATTTTTCCTGGTTAACTTATTGGACCTGTTTTTGATGTTCTATCAGGAGGCAGAAGTAAAGAGTGAGGAAGCAAACACCACTGGTGCTTCCAAGATTGGGAAACGGAATGTCAAGACAGTTGATTTAGATCCTTATGGAGACAAATTATTGCAGGTTTTCTTCCAGTCTATTTTAAAAACACACTTTTCTGAAGAAAAAGTGGATCATGTTTTATCACTATATATAGATGCATAAAAATACACACTGAAAACAATATATCTTACCTTCTCCGTTTGATCTAGATTGAAGATCCTTTAATGGAAGCTGGAAAGTATCTAAAACTGCTTCAGGAGCACTCATCTGATCATTTGGAGACACATTTACTGTCTTTTGAAGTTAACATGAGAAAGGAAAAGATCTTGCTCGCCTTGCAGGTCATTTTATTTCTATCGAGAAAACTTAGACAGTTGATTTTTTCACTCTATCTTATTGTTGCATTATGCTACTCTGCTTGATTTAAATAGTTAATGGGTCAGTTTGGTAATGAGTCTAAGGCAAGTAATTTTTAGTATGGGTGAAAACATATTGGTCATTTGGTCTGACCCACAAGCTCTTTCATCCTTTCTTTCTTGAGTTGTGTAAATAGTTAATGCTTTAAATATGATCAATAAACTACATTGTTGCAGACCTGTGATATAATCTTGTATTTTGGAATCACACGATTTAGTTCACATGCATCATGACTTTGGGTGACTTTTAACTGTTTCCATTTAAATGATCTTTTCAGTTTATCCATTTGACCTGTTATAGGCAAAGTATTAGGTTATTGGCCAAATTTACCTGTTTATCCGGAAATAGGTTAAAATTGCCACCATGATTGGTTTTATGCTAAACCTTTGATTGCTTTTCTATTTCATCAAGGCTTTGAAGCACCTGGTCCAACTAGATGCTGAAAACCCAGACACGCATCGTTGCTTGGTATGTACCTTGCATCATAACTCTGTGATAATCACATACTCAATTGTATATTTTTGTTATTTCAATTTATAAAAAGGTGAATATAATTATTTCAATACACTTTGGGTTTCACAGATTAGATTCTTTCATAAAGTGGCATCAAGGCCAGCTCCTACAACTGATACCGAAAAACTCATTTCGGGAGTATTAGAAGCAGAAAAACTGACTTTCAGGTTATCTATCAATTTCAAATTGTGCATTTTATAATGCATAATGCATTCTACTAAGTTTCTTTAAGTTATTTCGTGTTATGTATTTGTCTTTTTCTCTTCTGTAGTCAGCTGCATGATAAATCTCTAATGGACGCAAATACGGTTTTCCTTGAGCAACATAAAGGTAATTTTTTTGTGTAACATTAATGACTACAGGTGCATGAGATTGCATACTATGAACTCCTCTAAGACACCATGCTGGTGGTTTTGCAGATTCCTTGATGCACAGGGCGGCAGCAGCAGAAATGATCTATTGTTTAGATCCAAACAAGAAGTCAGAGGCAATCAAATTGATTGAAGAATCGTCCAATAACCCCGTTTCAAGGTAAACCAAACTAATAAAATGATTTTCACTACCCAGATAACATTTTTCATAAAAATAGGCATTGATTTTGCATAAAACTTTAATGCTCATATATACCTAAATGTCTGTGTGTTAACCAAATTAGCAATGGACCGCTTGGACCTGTGAAGGAGTGGAAGCTGAAAGATTGTGTTGCAGTTCACAAAATTCTTATAGCTACTTTTGATGATCAAGATGCTGCACTAAGTCCGTCTTACCATCATCCTTTTCTCTACTTCTTATCATGCAGTTGCCAATTCTATATCTAAAAGCTCTTATTCTTTATCTTTTGGTAGGATGGAAAAACCGATGTGCAGTAGAGTTTCCATACTCGACCTACTTTGAAGGCAGCCTTTGCTCTACTATTACTGCAAATAAAGCTTCCAAACAGGTACACGAGAATGCTGAAAACGGGACTTATGAATCCATTCCATCAAATGGTACAGTAGAAAAGCTAGAAGCCATGAAGAATCTAGCCATCTAGAAAAACAAAAACTTAAAATCAGAACTTATATGATTAAACCATGCTGCGGTCCCCATGAAAAATGCCAAGAACTATTTATTCAACCTTGAAGCGGTTTTCATTTGTTCATGGGATAACATTTTCTTTGGAAAATGTGTATAATCTACTCAAGTTACTTGTGTTCACTGGACCCGACTGGATCTGATGTGTTTCAGGCTAGAGAAATACCCCCCGTACCATCCCTATCTTGATCACAGTCGTGAATCTTGAGAGTGTTGTACTGCTGTTTTGGGTTGGTTATTTTCATTAATGTTGTATAAATGCTATATTATTTGCAAAAATTTTGGAATTTGAATCTTACTGTAACTGTTTTTTAGCCTGATAGTATTACCTAATTGCATGACTTTGAGCATCTACTGAATCATTCGACTGAACCTGGTCAAACCGATCATACCTGATACATTTAGGACTTTGCCGGGTCGTAAACCAGCCTGGACCAAAAACCGAGAAGTGTTATATGCAGACTGCTAGGGTGTCGATCGGTCAGTCTGTTTGGTGCGGGTTGGTTCGGGCGGGCTCGATGCAGTCATCGCTGATAGGTTTGGGTCAAACTCTGATGGGGGAGAAGTATGAGTGAATATCGACACTCTTGACAGAAATAAAAAGCACAGCATAAGCTGTGAGGATAATGTTGATTTTGGGCTTGGGCCCTGGAACACTGGGCCAGAGGTGGGCTATCACTCTAACAGTAGTAGAGTAGCTGGAAACACCAAAATATGTCTGTATTTAGTTGGGCACTTGTGCTGGCTTTAAAGAAACAGCTATATTTTCAATTTTCTTTTTTAAATAAATTTATTGTTTCATTAAGTTTAAACATCAAATCTGTAATAAATAATGTTTTGTTGCTATCTCAATTTATGTAGTTAACATAAGAATGTACGAATTACATGGAAAACTGCCTGTTAGGATCTTCTATATCATTAATACGGTTAACTCATACATTTTTTAAACGTACTTCTGAGACTTCATTTTCAACATCAAACGTGAAAATAAGTGAGCGGTTAGTGAAGTAAGCCAGCGAAAGCAAGCCGCTTCAAAGAGTTAGAAAAACTAGGAGATGCTGATTTGGCAATGGATTGCTTTCAAAATCGATAAGGAGACCATCGCATAATGGTCTTAAGGTGTCAAGGAGACACCGATATTTTTTAATGCTCTGATTTTAAGAATACAACACATTTAGATGTTATTCAATGTGAGGAAAACCAACGTCACACACATATATGGTCTTGTCATAGTTATCGAAAGTTAGGTTGTGTATCGAATTTGCCCTTATAGTATGTTTTGTGTGTGTATGCATGGGTGAAGTATTATAGGGGGGCCGGGGAAGGGGGTGGGGTCTCTTTTTTTCGTCATTAGTGTTAATTTTTTGTTCGGTAGTGTAATTTTTTTATATATAACGAGTTCACCCTCATAAGAAAAATTAATTTCGCTCCCTCTCTCTATAGGAGTGTCCAAGTTTCACTACTGTGTGTATGAAGAAATTTGTAAATCAACTAAAATCTATATGAATTTTAATATGTTTTTGATAAGCATGGTACTGATAGCATTTTAATCCATATTCATATGTGAATATACACTGCAGGCATGAATGTGCGTGCATATATTGTTATAATTTATTTTTGTAAATCGGAAAAAGAACAAAACATCTGTATACTAATAAAACAAAATAACTATCAATCATATGATTATTTTCTAGCATGTTTATATCGCCTTCATCTAGTCTACGCCTAAGATTGTTCACATGTCTTCATTACAATAAATAATTATTTTTGGTAAAAATTTTGACTTCCAGAAACTTTCCTTATTAAATGCTAATTTAGTGCAATATTAATCATAATTTCTTTTTAGAAATAAATAAGGTTTCATTAAAAATATTTTAAAAAGACTTAATTTTATTAAAATACAATTTAATTTGTAACTAATTATTGTTAAAACTAAAATTTTTAAAATGTATATAAAGAGGTTTGGGTATTTATAAATAATAAAATATTTTTTCTTTATACTATTGTTTATATCTTAAATATGTTTGTTATATATAAAGTCGAATTGATACGTTATCTATAGATTATACATATATATAATCTATGATATAATTTTTGTATTTCAATGTAACACATGAATATCTAACATAGTGAAATAACCTAGAAGAATAGAATTTTTTTATAAATTTCGTCGTTCTTATTAAAACATTATATATACATGTGTTTGTGTGGTTTAATTTATGGTTCTTAACATAACTTTGAAATGAATACTTCCTGTGTAAAACATGTGAATAAATTCAATATGAAGGATACGTAGACGTAGTGACCCCTCGAGACAAAATATGTTGGGTTGGAAAGAAACAATGGTAGTTATTATTTAAAATTATTTTTTATTTTCTTTCTACAAAAAAATATTAATCGAAAAAGAAAAGGAAGATTAACACTTGTTAATGTCTGAGACGAAACTCACCAGAATTAGCAATTATCTAAACATAAAGTACAAGTTTAGTTGGGCAAATGATATAAAATTATTACATATAATAATTTAATTAAGTGAGTATTATATAATATCCGACAAATTCAATAAAAAGTTGGTGAGTTTGGTTACCCATACGTCTTTTAACTACCGACACTTGCTATCATTTGTGTTACAGTTTCCCTTAAAACATCAAGATCTTTGATTTGATGTTTTAAATTAAAGCCAAAGAGAGGCGGTTTTATAGCAATTTGTAAGGTTACTGTTTTATAACCTTGAGGTCGTGAGATCAAATTATGAGAAACAACATCTTGCACAAAATGTGTAGAGTAGAAATACGTATATCAGACGAACCGGCTCTCCAACGTCAGCTCAAAACAAGAGCTAAGTTAAACACCGTGTATGCCTTTAATAAAGCTAACAATTTTCTTAGACAAATGTAATTAAATTAAATTAATGTAATATTTTAACTCAAATTTAAATGTTGTGTTATGAAAATAATAATATGATTAATAAGTCAAGATCTAAAAACCACGCATCTATTATCATATGTAGATGGTGTTGGAATTTTACAATTAAATTGCAAGTTGGCATGTTTACATTTGTCCCATATTGTTGGGAGGAGGAAACTTCGAGTGACTTATAAGGAGCATTTCCTTATGGTTCTTTAAAGTGGTCGTTGGGCTAAGCCCACACGTGCATCGTGATGGAGATGGAGATGTGAGTTCGTGAATGGGTGCACTTTGCAAGTTTTTATTTTTGGCTAGGGTCCGGTTCAGGTGCGTGAGACATACGGATAGAATCAAAACCGATTTGGAGATAAATCGGGTGGATAGAGTTGATCAGTTAAGCACCGTGGATAGAATCAAAACCGATTTGGAGATAAATCGGGTGGATAGAGTTGAACAGTTAAGTAGATCGGATCACCTGCGTAATCGATTCATGAATTGGTGGGGGTCATACCCATGCCCCGTTTTTCTTGCAGTTGGTTACAATTTGTGCTTTATAATAGAGGCCTCCTGCTACCAGTTTCATCACCCCAAAATAAAAGCCTTCTCTCCTTTGCGTTTTCTTCTCTATCATTAATAGTTTCCTCATAGCTTCTTCGTTTATCTGCTTCCATTGCTGTTGAAATACCAGATTCGTTGTGCATTAAATCCTGGGAGTTTATGTTGTAGCTTATAGCAAATAGAGCATGTGAAATCCTTTAAGGGCATGAGTCTTTTCCGTGTAGGTCATCACCCGAAGAACACCGATTAACAAGTTGCTTTTATATTTTTGCGTGTTTTTTAATTAATCCGATAACAGGACACTCTTCTTCTATCTTTCTTATAATATGTTTTGGTCACGTAATATCAAACTGATTCGACCAATAACTTGATAATAATAATAATTAATCATTGTTCTGTTTGGTCTGATCTGATTTTTCAACACATGGCCATAATTTTGTTAACCTAATATCATAGTCGTGTTAAAGCTTTTTACCGACACAATTTTATCTCAAAAATACTTATTTTAACGCTACAACCGAACGAGCTAGGGAATTTTCATATCTAAATAGTTTATTTTTTCAAGTTTTTTGTGATAGCAAGACTGCAAAAGAGGGTGGTGGAGTGAATAAGGGATGGCACAACAACGAGATCATATAAACATAGATAAGTTTCTTAAACGTTCTGTTAAAGTCATTTAAGGTTTTTTGTTCTCAAAAGCCACTCAACTCTTGTTGTTATAATCATATATAATATCTTAAAAATAGTTAATTATTCAAATTAAATGAGAACAGATGAAACGTATATGATTCTTGTTTAATATTTAATGATTATCTTTTTCTAGATTGATATTAACAATTATATAATTCCTTTCTACTTTAAGTCAACTTAAAGAAAATTTTCACTTATTAATAAACAAGATTCATACATGTTTAATTTCACTCTCACTTAAAAAAAATTCAACATACACAAATATTACTTGGTGTTGAAACATTTAGTGAAAGTTTGGCGAGTTTAAGAGAATAAAAAACTTTTGAGTGATTTATGAGAAAAGTATAAAAACTTAATTACTATATAGTAAGATTTTCCTAATACATGCAATATTATTGTAACTCTAGTTTACAATCTTGTGAAATACATAATAGTATCCTAGATTATTTTATCTAAAAAAAATTAAATTCTCATAAAAAGTCACATAGTTATATAAGGATTATTACATACCCGAGTCCAAACATCAACGACGAAACTAGAAATTATTTTATATGGTGCCACTATATTTTGATGATTGAATTTTAACAACCCAAACATATACTTTTTACATTGCTCAAGGGTTAGGTTGGTCAAACATCACAATATTAAAAGACGTCACTAAATACAAAACACAATAAAATAAATACAATGTCATTAAATTAAGACAATATCTCTTCTTAATGACTTTTTATGTTTTGAAACCTATCCATCACATCCTAGTTTGTTATAACTTAAAAAAAAAATATTTTACAATATTGTAAATACAAACATTGTTTATATACTTATCACTCATCCGAATATTAACATCCATTTTCTAAATATAAGCTATGCTATACTTGGGCTCTTTAATTGATTTTATAACTTACAAAATGCCGTATTTAAATTATTTTAAAACCAATATACAATAGGGGTCACAATTGTTTTCTTTAAAACACAATGACGTAAATCATAAAATAAATTGACTTCATTCTAAATTTACATTTTATAGTATTTACTTTAAGCCAAAAAATAAATGGTGTCAGTTAATCTTATCCTTCTTAAGGTGGTTCTGCCCTTGCCCAATGCCTACCAGTTTTAGATATTATTTCCTAAGTTTTTCTAAATGATTTTGTTTGAGTTTTTATTTATTTTTTTATTTTTGTATTCCATATTTTAACAAGAGTCTTTTGTGGTTAGTGAAATACTTTTAACAATAATCAATAAACATAACCAAATCAACTAAATTAAATCTTCAAACATGATCCAATTATACACGAAATTGGAACAAATAAATAACCTAATCTACAACTTCAACCGCCATAATCTACATGGAGGTGCATCTACAAACAAAAATCCCAGCGGAACCCACATAATTAGATGCATAAAAGCACAACATATACGCATATTTGATACAAATAAACTGATATATAATTAACCCGTAATTAGAAACACTATCAAAACACGAAATTGAATGGAATAATTGCAATAGAAACACATAGGCAGTGTGCCGTTTCAAAGGGAGCATATTGGTGAAATTTTAGAACTTATGATAATCCTACTTTTAACGGTCATATAAGAGTCTTAATTTTCTAATTAAAATTTGAGTTATTTCGTGAAATTAATCACTGGAAATATTTCTTGATTTCCTAATTATTATACTAAAACATATATTAGCTAAAACAATCGTGTTAGCAATTGAAAAATAAGCAACTTACATGGTTAAATAATTATTTTTTGACTTCCTTCTTATCATAATGAATATTCGTTTATTGTCTCCTAACCATCAAACATGAGAACTAATTATAAAAATGTGCACATTCTAGTGCAGTTTTATTTATAATTATTCACCAATAAAAGAAGATATATATAATAATCAATTAACATGTTTCTCAACATCATTTCTCCCCATCACACCTAAGTTTGTGTAAGTTGATACATGAAATTAAATTAGGTCATTAGGTGTAGCAAAGAGGGAAAAAAAAGGTAAGAGTAAGTAACTCCTCTTTTTTGGTTGGATGGTGTTATGGCTTAATCAACATCTTTCATTTTTGTATGTTCTTTTTTAGTTTTTTATTAATATAATAAAAAAATCTTTCTACTCTAATAAAATAATAAATAAAATGCCACGTGGCAGAATCTTTATTTTCATCAAACTTTTTTTGTTTCTCTCTTCTATTAAATAGTTATTATATTAATTATTAATAATATTATTTATTTTTAATTATAATTAGTTTTTAATAAACCAAGAAAGAGATCTTTTTATTAATATTTTTTCTATATAATTAGTTTTATAAAAGAATATTTTTCTAAAAAGTCAAACTATTTTTACGTAATATATTAAAAATGGTTTTTCAAAAGTAAGTTTTTTATAAAATAAAAATAATTAAAATAGAGAGTTATAGTAAAGACAAAAATAACATATCATTGAATACAAGTTTTACACGGGTTGAGCAAATAAAATATTAAATAGAATAAGTTGCTAGCTTAGTTTCATGAATTTAAGTTGCAAGTTTTACCCGTGTACCAAAATTTCAACCAGTGTATTACACGGCGTGTAATACAGAGGTTTACTAAATGTAATTGTTAATAAAAAGTATCCTCTCTTTTTATATTCATGCATGATGCACCTAAGTTTCATGACCCCCGCCAGTAGTGTTTGCTTCATCAAAACATTTGTATTTATATCTTTTGATATCAAATATAATAAATATTAATCCTAGCTGAACATACTAATAAAACACTAACATATCAGTTCATCTAAAATATCATCTAAAATATGTAGCAAGTTTTACACTGTTAAGAAATTTTGGTACCCTTGACCTGCTAGCTTAGTTGTACGGTGATTGTTTGTTGTAAAGTTGATGTGAGTTTAAATTCTTGTAAATGAAAGATTATTTGGAATTAAAGGTTACACGAGACCAATATTAGAAAAAGGAAATCTTGGTGATATTATAACACTACTAACTTTTTTTGACTCCTGTACTTTTAAGGAGATAGTTTACAGGTAAATTGTATATATTTTAACCAAATAAATTAGGTTTAAATCATATAAACTTGATGATTATTTTCCTAATTATATATAGAAATTGATCTTAAGAAAACTAATTTGACTCCTAGAAATCACATATTTGAAACTTAAAAAATATGAATTTAAGAACTAAAATTGCTACATCAGATTAATATTCAAAGTCTCCCCAACATATAAATTAAGTTGTCGGTTGACTAATCAGGAGGAGGTCTTCAAACGCAACATGTAAACAGAATCCCATGATTATCTAGAATTCATATCACCGTTTTCCATCATTCATGTTTGATGGTTATTTTTATTTTTATTTTTTTTACAACTAATTGGATCACTGACGAATAGTTGACATACTCAATTATCTTTATTACTTAAGTACATAACCCGAGATCATTCCTCAGTAATAAACTCACTGTAAGTAAGACAAAAACCCTTTGGCCCAACATAGAACCCACTTTCTTTGTCACATGTGTAACTTGAACCTAATACCTCCCCTTATTTAACGAAGTCTTGGGATACCTCATCTCAACCAACTAAGCTAAGGATCGTTAGTATTCATGTCTGAGTTATTTCATTAATTGATAAGGAGTTAAAGGACCCTCCGACGTATACATACATGTGGTGGTCGTAATATAAGACATTACGATTTTTAAACAAGCATTTAGGTTTTCGCTTATGCGTATAAATATAATAACAGCGTTGCTTAATTTCTTAAGCATGCATATAGATTTGTAAAAGGAGGGTATAGATATGTTAAACATTTGCTTAACACTTGGTTTTCTCTTTCAATGCTTGTATGGCGTTAAATCTGTCAGTGATGTTTGCATTACATATGAGTGGTGACTTTAGAATTTTACATAGATAAACACCTTCTTGTTTAAGTAATTTCAAATACTTTCTAAATAGTTAATTACAAATCAAGCATAATATTCGGTTAGGATAGGTTCACTTGAGAATAATTTTAATTTAATAACTTGAGAACTTTTTTAAATTTAAATGTTTATAAAATTTTCATATGTTGTTATTATTATTATTTTTTTAAAAAAGATTTTTACCATTAAATCACAAACATTTTTTACTTTAATTTGAGTATAATATTACTATATCTAAAAGAAATTTATTTTAACATGTCAATACTACATACATATATGAAGTATTATGATACATCATACATATAATATAATATAATGCATATATGTAGTTTGATATATAACATATATATAATATAAGAATATTATACTGAAATTAAAGATAAAAATTCTTGATATTATAATGCCATTATTAAAAAATAATAACAGCGTATGGAAAAGTTATACGCGTTTAAAAAAAATAGAAAAGTTCTCAAATTATATATAATACCAATTATCAACTTATATATGTAACTTGTACTTAAACTTTAAAAGGTTATACCCATTTTTGTTTTTTTCTTTCTTTTAAGCTTTTCTTTCTTTTAAGTTTTAACCCCATTAGTTTATATTTTTTATAATTTAACCTTATATTTTTTCACTTCCAACTTTAGTTACCTATATTTTTTATTTTTAACAGACTTCTCGTTTTACGTTTCAGTTTAAATTTTACGAGTTAATACGCCACAGCATATGCGTGCAGTTCAACATTTTTAAGTCTATTTTGTTCCGTTTAATGGCACGGCATAATGCACAGGTCTTAGATTGACTTAGTCATTGTTTCTAATATTTTACGTTTCATGTGCGGGGTTTAATATTTTTATGTCTACTTTTCGTTTGATTTAAATTTTTTCTTTTTTATTTCTTTTTGAATACAAGTTTTTACAATGTTGGGGTTCACCGATGGTTGTGTGAAATTGCTGCTATCTGACATAGTTTTACTTCCCCGTGCGGCAACGCGGGGGTCTTAATACTAAAACAAACAATCAAACAAACATACCCAGTATATTCTACTTAAGAGTAGGGTCTGGAAGGGGTAGTTGGTGGCGAGTCTTTCCTCTATCTTGCGGGATAGAGAGACCGCTTCCAAAGAGACCCCCGACTCAATAACAAAAGCAATAACAATCAATAGCAAGTAATAGCAAGTATGTTATATATCATACAACACATAGATAAATAACACATAAAGATTTAGAAAGTGCATACAACAAAATACACGACATGTTTCATCTAGAAAGGGATTCATTTATCTTTCCTACCAACAGATCCCACTAAAAGTCCTTACTTTTAATTCTACGCCTCCACTCACTCCTATCTTCGATCATGTGCTCAGAGAGGTGCAAGTCTACCATATCCCGCCTAATTATCTCGTCCCAAGTCAACCTAGGTCTTCCTCTACCCATTCCGCCCTCTACGCTGATGTTCTCTACTGTTTTAACAGGTGCTGTAATCGTTCTCCTCTTCACGTGCCTAAACCATCTTAGTCTTCCCTCTAGTATTTTATTTGTGATACACGCCACCTCTAGCTTATGTCGAAAGACGTTATTTCTTATCTTATCCAGTCTTGTGCGTCCACACATCCACCTCAGCATTCGTATTTCCGCGACCTCTATTTGTCTCTCATGCGATTTCTTTATGGCCCAACAGTCAAATAGCTGGACGTACTGCAACTCTATATAGTTTTCCCTTTATTTTTGCTGGAAACCGCTTGTCACACAAAATCCCTGATGCTGCTCTCTACTTGCACCATCCTGATTGAACACGATGGGCTACATCGCTGTATATCTCTCCGTCTTCCTGTACGTACGAGCCCAGGTATTTGAACCTAGACGTCTGTGGGACCGCCATACCCTGGATGGTAATTTGGGTGTCCTCTTCAGCTTCACCACTAAAGTTACAATGCATGTATTCCATCTTAGAGCGACTTATCTTTAAGCCTCTGAGCTCTAGTGCTGCTCTTCACTCTTCTAGCCACTCGTTAAGCACCCTTTTAAATTCTGATATCAAGACAATATTATCCGCAAACAGCATGCACCACAGAACTGGCTCTTGCATAGACTTGGTCATCTCATCCAACACTACTGTGAAGAGGATGGTCTCAATGCCGAACCTTGATGGAGTCCTACTTCTACCGGGAAGAAGTTTGTGTCTCCGACTGGTGCTCGTACACACGTTTTTGCCCCGTCGTACATATCCTTGATTATTTTGATGTACCTCTCTGGTACCCTTCTAAGTCGTAGACTTTCCCAAATTAGTTGACGCGGAACACTGTAATAGGATTTTTCTAGGTCAATGAATACCATATGGAGGTCCTTTTTCTTTTCTCTATATTTCTCCATTAGCCTCCTTATGACATGTATGGCTTCTGTTATAGAGCGTCCTGGCATAAATCCAAATTGGTTTATTGCTATCTGAGTTTCGCGTCTAATTCTCGTGTCAATAACTCTTTCTCATAGTTTCATGTGTGACTCAATAGTTTTTCCCCTGTAGTTTGCGTAACATTGGATATCTCCTTTTTTCTTATATATAGGGACTATGACTTAGCTTCTCCACTGCTCTGGCATCTTCCTAGTCTTGAAGATATTATTGAATAAGTCTATTAGCCATTGCAAACCCTCATTTTCCAGGCACTTCCACACTTAAATTGGTATGTTGTCTGGCCCTACCGCCTTAGCCCTTCCCATTTTTCTTCAGAGCTCTCATAACTTCGTCGACTGTGATGCTTCTACAATAAAATTTGTTTTGTGGTATTGTTTGAGTTGTTTTATCGATCTTAGTTTGTTAATTAGGGTTCCTTATGTTGAGAAGGTTATCGAAGTAAGTTTTCCATCTTACCTTGATGTCTTTCTCCTTCAGCAAGACCTTTCCATCCGCAGCCTTTATAAACTTCACCATTCTCAAGTCCTGTCTTCTACTTTCTCTTG
>BJCO01000318.1:0-22076 GCA_018326465.1 Flaveria floridana | reverse complement strand
TCTTAGCAGCAGGGGGGAGGCATGGTTTATGTGTATTCTACTTGTGGTGGGGGTATATAAAGGAGTGTTGGGATGCTGTTGTTTGTAAGCGATGTTTGCTTTGAGGTCACTACTGATAGTGAAGTTACGAATCTACCCTTGTTGGTTAAGTAGTCAAGGGTAGTTCTGTTATGTTGTCAACTAATTTGGGGCTTTTTGGTAGGGTTTGTTCAAGTCATGGCTGTTAGGCTTTTGAAGTTTTGATGCATTTTGTCCTTCAATTGATTATGACATGTACGGTGAGCATGGTTAAGTTTGATTATGGGTTAATACCCATAGGCGAAGCATAAGGGAGGGGGGGGGCTCTTTTTTTCATCGGTAGTGTTAAATTCTAGTCTGGCAGTGTAATTTTGACCCGGTAGTGTAAATTTTTATATAAATATCGAGTTCACCCCCCCTAAAAAATATTAATTTCGCCCCCGTCCCCTTACGATAATGTTCAAGCTCCGCCCCTGTTAATACCAAACTCACAACCAATGATTTGATTATTAGATTTTTTGTAACGGGTCGGTTACGGCTAAAATGTACAGTTAATTCATTTATAGAAAAAAAATCTAGTTAAATACTAAAATCTTTGAACGCGAGTTGATTCACACTCCTCAAATCGTATTTTGGTTCAAATAGTAAATCAATAAATATGTTAGTTTATAAAGTAGAGTTAAGGCCAAATAATATGTGTTATTAAAAATGTAATAAAAGTTTTAAGATATATAAGATACTATTTATTAAATCTTTTTTTTTTTGGTTCGATTCGTTAATTTGGTTATTTGTATTGTTAATTTCTCTAGTTAGAGAAGGAACCAAGAATTTAGTTAACATCGCCTTGGCGCAGCGGTAAAAGCTGTTCCTAAGGGACCGAAGGTCTCAGGTTCGATCCGTGGAAACGGCCTCCCCACAAAATGTGGGGGAAAGACCGCGTACATCTTCCCTTAAATGGGACGGATCCTCCCTGGACCCTGCGAAAACGCGGGAACTCTTTGCAGCACCAGGTACGCCCTTATCAGAAGGATGAAAAAACAAGGTTTGGTTTGTATTTGGAATGGATAACCTTCTATTGTCAAATAAGATCCATGTATGCCATTGTTGTTAAAAAAATAAAGTAGATGTCACGTCCTCTTGGCAAATAAAGTTATTTATCCATTGTAGTATGATTTTTCTTATCAATAAAAGTAAAAGTTATAAGTGACGCTGGTTATATAACTATTACGGATTTACTTTTAACCAATGGGTTGCTATGTGGATTATTAGTTGCTGAAGAAATTGTTTATTTGTAGCTAGTACCACTTACTAGTGATGTGCTTTAAAGAGTTGCTACCACTGGTTTTAGGTGCGGTTAATATTACTATTTTAAAAATTACTTTACTTGTTAGGTTTACTGTTAATATTGTTAATATAACAAGCTACCACTGATGACAATTTGTTCCTACCAAGGTGAAGCTGCAAGTGAAGGGGAGTAGGGCCGAGCCTTAATTCTACTAATGAGTTAGCATTAAAGTTGTGTCTCCGGGTTTGATAAACAAAAGAAAAGAAAATCAAAGAAATAAAAGGAAATTAATGAGAGAAAAGAAAGATAGAGAAAGGAAATAGAGAAAAGAAAAAAACATATTATAAATTCATGTTTTAGAGTTTGAAAAAAAAATAATGATTTTATGTGTTTTTTTTTTCTATTTCTTTTCAATATGGAAGGAAAGCTAGAAGAGAAAATTATTAAACAACTTTATTTCTTTTATTTCCACTTTCATTCTTTGAAAAAATGGGAAATACAAGTGTTTTTTGTTTCATCACATTTCTTTTTTCTCTAAAACACTATTAATTTTCACTTTCTATCTATTTTTTTCATTAAAAATCTCGGGAAGTCGGAAACACAACGTAAAAGTTTTTTCATTAAAACTCGAAACACAACCGATTGAAGTTGTTACCGAGGTCAAGTTAGTAGTTAGTACTGGGCCATGCTCCGTAAACCATTAGTCATGCACCCAAAACATGAGGGGTCTACTTGTAAATAAAGTATACATCCAAAGGTTTCATTTACAACCCAACAAAAAACTCAAAGGGAAACCATTTTTTCCCCTCAATCCTCCATTCTTAAACCTCTCGAAACCAAAAAAACCTTAAACCCTTTTCTACAGCAATCAGCGTGCGTGAGATCGATGATGGCATTCAGACGTCTACAGAACGCTCGAAATCTCTATCAATCATTGGAGATTCGAAAAACGTCTTATCTGTTAGTATTTCATTCTATCTCTATCGCTTTTGATACTCGTTGGCATGTTATGATTTCAGTTGTTAATGATTCTAACTATAGCGTTCGATTCATTGATCATTTCATCAATTGTTTGCTATAATCGTTAGAAGATAACGAGATCAAGCTCTCGGTTCTCTTGCTGTTTCAATTTTCATGTTTTCTAATTTTAGGTCGACGCATACACATGAAGGTTAAGATCTTCGGTTTTGATGAAGTTTTGATTAAATTTTCAGGTGTGGAAGCTGGAGAACCTACTCGAATGCTGCAGTGGAAGGTAATTAATACTGCATTTGTTTTGTTGATCGTGCAATGGATTGTAGTGGTCTTCTAGCTGTATGATAAAGGACTAAATTATTAATTTAGGGAAAATTGTGCTTATGGGGTTTTTGAGCTTTGTTTTGACAAGGCATATCGACAATTGCAAAGACAGTGACATAAGGGACTGACAGTTCAACAAGGGTTGTGGAAGCAGTGGGCACAATAAATGACGAATATAACGATTGTAGATTTCTTCTTATATGGATTATGGAACTGCTAGGTTTTCTAAGCGTGTCAAAATTTATATGTCCACTGATGAAGAGGATATCAGATATGTGCAGTATATATTGGATGACGACTATGTTCGATTATTTTGAAATGGGATGGATTCAAATGCTATTACTAGGAAACACTTTTGAGTTTTTGGTGAATATGACACCAATAGACCCAATAATGCTTATCATGCTGCATATGCCATTCTATATAATTGTCCTAGTGTAGGTGGCCAAAACGGGTTGGTTGGTACCTTGTTAAAACAAATTCAGTTGGGTGGGTTCCAACACTTTTTTTGACCATGTTTATTTATAAAATTTTTAGTAATTAATAAATTAAGTATGACTACAAAAATCAGTGATCCAGGTTTTAAATAGAACAATCTAGAAAGCAGTGGAGACTTCACACTTGATTATATGTTGAGTCACTTTTAAGCCGGCATTCATCTTGTTTCCTGTTTAGCAGTTCTTTTTTTAATTTTCTTTTTTTGTTTTTAATTCTACCCTTTTGAATTATTATCAGTAAAATATGCTCAAAATTACCAATTTTCATATAAATGGATAAAAATGGCTTCCTCTAGTCCTTGATAACATTGGTTCTGAATACTTGAATATGTTATGTTGCTTTCAAGTAGTATATATATTTTGTAAACAATGCTAGAAAACTTTTTACTAGATTAATACAAGCTAGAGAAGGTTAGTTCTCTGATTCTGCTTAAGACAAGTCCATGCTGTTTTATTTGGGAAATATAAATTACGTAGATGTAAAACTATTTAGTATAATGAAATTGGACTTGGTACTTCTTTCTATCTTATTAGCTTGCTAGTAAATGAACTAATGTAGAAGTTCTTTTTCATTCTATTTAATTAGCTCATGAGGTGGTTAGCCGAAGCAGCTGTCATTGCTTCTACAAGGGCTTCAATTGTCATCCTTTCGTTCGTGGTGATAATAAGATACTTCGTACTGCAGCGGTAAAGCCACCTATATCAAAACACCAATAGATAAATTCATATGTTTTCTAGTATCTCAATTGTGATTGTTTCTCTAGCCACTTTTCCCATTATCACTTCTACATTGATTTACATCATGAGTCATTTGTTACAGACTTACAGTATTTACTAAGATATCAATGTGATATAATATTATTGTATTGAGCACATCCATTCTTTTGTGTATAGGTTGCTGAATTATCAGTTTTCTTGAATGGGTCACGAAGCTTATCCACACAAGTAAAAGCCCCTGCTCAGGCACGACAAATGGTATGACCTTGCTTTCTGTTTAACATGGTCTACTCCGGAGCTATATTTATAATTTGTTTTCCCTAGCATTGTTGTGTTTATAGTTATTGAAGTATAATTAAAGTTAGGGTACCAAATCATCAGTGAAAATCGTCACTAATAGTTTAAAATTTCATACTTTCATATTGCTCTTTAAACTGTAAAATGCCACAAAAAAAAGTTTGTCAAACCATAAAATCCAAGTTGCTTAAAACATAGTTAAACATGTAATGTCAATCACTTGTATCATTTATGCTAGTATATTCATGTGCATCATATATGACAACACATGTAGATCGGTGCTAGATATGACATTTAGTTTCACTCTCATAAACTTCTATTCATCAAAATTTTCTCTTCTATATACACCGCTATTCACATCTTGACAGGATCTTTTAAATATATTAGTACTATCCATTAAGAAACTATTAGTTTCCCTACTGTAATTAAACAGAAAGTATAAGATTGACACAAATTGCTGTCAATACTTCTCATACTTCTACCTCAAATAATTCAGTCTTAGGGTTTCAAGCAAAACCCTCTAATGGGAGTATGGGACTCTCTCAGAACATATAACGGCTTTGGGCAAAATGATCTTGTGACTTCTTAGACAAACTTCCAAATGATATTTTCATAATCGTACCTTAGGTTTTAGCTTACTCATCACCATATGGCAGTGAAGTTCCATCAACCAGTTACCTTTATTTTCTATATCCAAATTTCACCCCCAAGCACAACCTACAGTACGTCAGCGTGTCAACAAATTATTTCATAATCATCTTTAGCGTGATCCCCCAAAACTAGTTTCTCTTGAACTTATGATGAAATTGTCTTGGAATTTCATGAAATTACATGCTGACAAGATCAAGATGCAAAGAAATAAGTTCAAACTAAAAACTTGATGAAAATAGTAAACAATATACTAAAGGTACAAAAGCACAAACCATCTTTAACTTAAGTTTACTGTGATCATGGGTTGTTTTTGTGCTTTTTTATAAAAGACCTACACAATATGATCCACCATTAACATAAACTGAAGCCAAGACTATAAAACCACAAAGAAAGATTTAAATGCAAATATGAAAGTTATAGGCTACAGAACTGCTACAAAGAGTTATCAGAACTAGAATGGAGTAAGATTCTTGATGATAAAGCAGAAAACGTAAGCAATACTGAGCTTAAATGACAACCAGGAAAGGAATTAGAGCTAGCTTGTTGGTTTAGTGCAGCAACTCTTATGTGGACCAGGAATAAATTTTCCAAACAGCCCCTAGAAAACTCAAAAAATGTTGGAGTCATTTCTAAAGAAAAAACTTAACTCATCAACCAAACACTCTTTTTAATAGTCGTACCCATTCCTTCATTCCCATAATCAAATAATCATCAACCAAACACCAACCAAAGATGTGTACGATCAGGTGGGTGTGCTGGTCGACCTGTAGACCTTATTATTCTTATATTTAGGGGTCAATTTGAGTACCTAGGTCTGACATTGTCTTGGACTTTTAGTTGGTCCACCCAGCACGCATTTTGTTGTGTTAAAATGAGCCATCTATGCTACTTGCAGGGGCTTTGAGTATTTTGGTACCAAGTCCTCAAATCACATGTGCTACTTTTAAGTTAGCAATTACCATCTGGAATAGGGATGTTCGCCATTTGGATCGAACTATTTGGTTTGGATTTTTGGATAGGTTTGGACTTTGGACCTAAACAGAATTATTATTCTTTGTTTTTGGTTTTGATCTGGTTATTATCGTATGAATTGAATAGTCCATATAAACTAAACAGTGATATGCGTTTTTACTATATTTATATGTGTATGTATTTGATTTACATATTTTCCTTTCTTTTCTACTTTACTTATTTTAATCTCTCCTTTATGTCTCAGTTAGCAACACATTAAGAGTACGTTCTAATTATAATTTCTTTATCTGCAGTAAAAGATGCCAACAGTTTTGGTCATATGATTGAAATTTTCACAAGTTACTTTTTTTAGTATAAAAAGAGAAGCTATATGGGTCAATTTTAGCTTTGTTTGTAGTTTTTGAAATTGCACAGCTGAAATGTTATTAATACTTTATACCTTTTTCAATGACCAATATATTAAGCATGAAGTGAATTAAAGTTCCGACCGAACAGAAGTTAAATTTGGTTTAGTTTGCCTTTTTGAGATAGTTTGGATGGTTTAGCTGCATAATGCAAACTGAAAATGTATCTGTTTCGTCTAATTGGTTTGGTTACTTTAAACCAATCCAACCAAACTAACATCCTTAATTGGGATGCCATATTATATTTGCAGGGGGCTTTGAAAGTTTCCATGGTTAGTCCTGGATTCATATATGAGCCATATGGTCCTCGTGAGCCCATCTCTTTCTTGCGAAGGTTAGATTTGAATTTTATAAAACCTTATTATTTTATGTGCCTGCTAGGGTTTCTTAAACAACTTCTGGGAATCAAATTTCAAGAGATATGTGAATGTTTGGTTTTCTTTAACTGGTGAGAATATGTTACAATTGAATGAAGCATAAATAACAAGATACACGCTTTTGCTGTAAATTAAGTTTCCATCTATTGCCTTCAGTAGTTTGGGAATAATTAGGGAGATTATATAATTTGTTTTAATAATGTTTGGCTGCCAAACATTTCCTGTTTTTGAGTAAAGACTTAAAGATTGGAAGTCTAAACACCCAGTTTGCTGGATTGAACACCAACTAGGTTATGGGTCCTAAAGATCTTATTAAGAGACCAAACCTGCCCTCCTATAGATTTTTCATCTTTTAATGTTACAAAAGTGTTTGAGTCGTAAAAAAGCTTTGTTAGAGACCTGAGTTGATTAGATGTTGCAAGAACTCTCTAATAATATAGGTAGCCTTCTTTTTTCTGTGTTGAACTCTGAATAGTAGTCTTAAACTGCTTTGGATTCACGAACTTGTGGTATCATCTGTAGGTGGTTTACAAGAAATGGATGGAAAAGAACAAAAGATGATATCTTTCTAGAGGTTGCATCTTGCTCTTTACTACAAAGTTCATGGAGGCTTACATGTTTCTTTGATTGAGTACTATGCATATATATTTTCATCTGTTTGATGATCCCTTCACAGTAATATATTTTTTTATGTACGACTTGTAATTTTATTTTGTGTAGTTATCCATTAAACTCAACATCAATCATTTTTGCTACACGAAGTGTTTGTTTTTTTCTTATATGAATTTTCCTTCAATTTTAGTGATTATATCAGTGATACAATACCTCTATTTATAGTAAACTAAACTAGACTCTTGGAAAACAAGAAAACCTATTCTAGGTTGGAAACGAAGTTTCCTTATTTGACCCGATTTCCTACCATCCAAAGATAACCATACCAAAACAAATAAAATACTAAAATAATGAAAACTTACTTAACATAAAACCGACCAACTTGTTTCCAAAACTTCTTTGACCCATATCAAGATTAATCCTTAATAAATATCATATTTTTTTGCTTCATCTAACGACTTTATCAATATCCTATTCTAGAATCTTGACCCATCTTTCTGCAGTGTAACAGTGCGGGAAAAAACTGATAATACAGGGATGGGGATACATGCTCTTTAAACTGCAGGTTCTGTTTACTTTCAATTGGTTGTTTTTTTGACACTTCGCTTTGTATTTACATGCAGCTAAAAAATGCCTATGCTATTGCTAAACTGAGAAAAACTGGTTACTCAAAACAAAAATTCTACACTGAGGCTGTAAACTTATATAAAGAGGTATGCTTTTGACTGTTTTATTTGACTATGCAAAGGCTCGCATTCTTTTGTGGAAAGAATGCACTTATTATTGATGGTTAGCATCATCTCCTTTATGTTTTGTAACTCAGCCAAAGCACATATATGTATTCTTATTGTCACCATGTTTTCTAAGATAAATAAACTTTTTGAGTTGTGTTTTTTGTGTGGTAGTAGTACCAGATATGTGGCTTTTTTGACCAACATATCCTAGTCATCATTTAATGTTGCTTTGGATAGATTTCCTTTGTTATTCTTTTAGTGGTGGCACTCTTCCATGATAGTTCATGATATATTAAGTCTAGCTCATATTTATTGTAGTTACCAAGTCTCGGGAGTTAATTATTGTGAGGATGTTGAATGACTTACTTGCCATTTCAAGCATCTTGTCTGTGTAGCATGAATACTCTGTTGGTTATTATTTGGGATTATATCGTCATGTAGCGCTCTTTTTTACAGATAAACACATTAATTGCTAATGGCGACAAAACATCGCTGCGGAAAATGGTTACCGAGCAAATGTACTCTGTATGTTGATATTTCCATTTATTTTCATTCACGAGACCGGTGGAATATATTTTTTCATGCTGTCTATGTGTTCTTCTGCAACACAGGCACTCAAGAGTGAAATTAAGCAAAGAGAATCTAGATGGAGTAATGTTTACTGGGAACTGATAGAGCCAGTCATTAAAATTCGAACTCTACGTGCTCGACTGGCAAGTATTGTTATATGACACTTGTTCCTTTCTTTTACATATGTTATTTATAGAAGGCGCGTGAACAACCAAAATTTATGCTACATAGTTTTAGCGTTTTAAAAATTCATATCCATCCATATTAGTGGCTAGTATCCGAGAATAACATTGCAGGTTAATGTAAGCGTTCATTTCATATTGAGTATTATTCTTAATCTTTTTCATTGTTAATTTTATTAGATTGGAGTTGACCGTGATGACCTGAGTAAAGTATTCATACAGCTCACGCTTGAGTTTCTATCTAAACAGGTACACTGACTGCAGCTTTCTGTCATGATGGTTTTGCCCAAAAACTATTTGATACCACTGGCCATTTGGCGTAGTGGTAGCCCAGTAATTTCCCTTAGGGGAGGTTGCAGGTTCGAGTCTCACTCGGGGCAAAATGCTCTGGGTTGAGCCAAGGGTTTTCCCAGTTATGGGTTTCTTTTTGAGGGGGTTGGGGGTGTGGTCCCGGCTGGGAAACGAATAGGTGGCTCCAATTAAGATAACACCTATTCTTCGGAGCAGAGTTGTACAATTGCCATTCTTTACCTAATCGATTTAAATTCATGGCACCTGAGTTCACTAATCATGTGATCTCTTGTACCACATATGATAATTGTAACATGAACTTTTAGTTCAGTAGCATTCAAACTTCAATTCATGTGAAACATAAGAACACTTGAAATTGGCATCTACGTTTTTCATTTCGGTAAATATCCATATGTTTTTCTTACATTGCTTTTGTCATATTTGTTTTCATTCTCTGATGTTGGAAATTATTAATTACATTGTGTAATTTGATACAGAAGTTTGAGGCCTATGATTCAACAGGAGCTGTAGTTGCAGGAAACAAAGACAAAGAGGTATTAGATTGATGCACTTTGTATTTATGCATTATAATTGTTTCCATGGTGCATATGCACATATATATTCAGATGTGAATTTATTCCTCTTTTCCTTAATATCAGATGGTACATATTCTCACCTACATTTTCATCTTGACATACATCTCATCCTGGATTGATTCTTGTTCATCTACCAGTAGTTGTTTCTAGGTCACAGTATATACATGTGTGTATAATACATGCTTCTCAATAATCTAGTATTAGTTTAGTTCATTCATGTACTAATTTCTGTTTTCTTTCATTTGTTTCTAATTTGAGAGAAATTTTGCTCATCTGAGTTAAATCTGTGTTTTTGTTCTAGAACCCTGCCACCATTCAGTTTCCCTATGTATAGTTATGCCTTTTTTCCCTTTACTTCTTTATCTCCAAGATTATTACTGACAGGTTGTCTGTTTAGGTCCTCGTTCGTGATATATGGGTTTTTGAAAAGTCACAGTTTCATCCGGGTGCTTGTTGGCGTCTTTGCGGAAGAATTCCTGTAAAACCAGGTGATACCTGATTAACCTCTATTCATTTTCTGTCGAACCTCAAATCCTATGTAATACTCGCTTTAGGTGTTTAAATATTCACCGTCGAACATGTAACATTCTGAGTTCCAGAAATTTTGTATCGAGTTACCATCATTCACATGAATTGATCTTTAAGATCCAAAACACAGGTCAATTCATCTTGATATCAGTACCCTCTTACAGTTAATAAAGATGAATTCCTTAATGCCAAAACTTTGGATCATGGTTTCCCTAATCCTAGCCTTCGGTCTCAGTCTGTTTTCATTGTTTCTCTCAATTTTAAGTTTTTTTAATATGCATTTTATTTTGATTTGATTTAAAGTTGCATGAAATCATGTGTTTTTTTATTAAGTAGGAATTATTTTTAAGTTTTTATTTCTGGCAATATAGGTTGGAAATTGCAGCATTAACGATCCATTTAGCATGTAGAAAATCCGTGTAAGATAATATTTATTTTCTCGATACCTTCGTGTATACTTATCGTCAGTTAAAACACATACAACCTGCTAACATAATCGGGTGATTATGGAATGTAGCCCATGACATGAAAGGACAATTTCTGACAATATTGATACATTAACATGTCTTTATTTTGCTTTTAAGGAACAAAAGCAAATGATGCAAAGACTGTGCTTACTTGTCCTCCAAGCAAAGCAAAAGAAGTGTGTTTCTGAAGCAAACTTACTTCATTCTTGTAAACTTGAACACCTAGGAGTCATCAAAGTAAGAGCAACCTTCAACTCACATGATAGGAATAACCTGCACCTCAAGTTCAAAGATATCCTTTTAGGTCAGTAACATGAAAACCACCCCCGTCTCCGTTTTGTCCCTCAACAATGTTATTCTGCAAATCAATCTTAAAAATCCCGAACAACACCAAATTTCTTAAACACCATGGCTTCGGGATGCCTTATGTGCAACAACCTGTACTTAAACCGGTACCTCAACACAAACCGAGGATGCCCATTTTGTTATCTAGTTACTGCTAGCCATTTACTATTTGAGTCATTGGTACAAGTATTTACAACCCATGCTACCAAGACTGTTGTCTTAGGTGAGTCTAGTCCACGCGCAATCCCGGTTTTAGAAGATAAACATGACCCCATGAGTCAGTCCACGGAGGTGCATGGTGTGGCTAAACCATTTGGTTTGTTGTCATGTGGTCAGGAAGGTGAAAGGGGACCCGGGGATGTGACTAAACCAAAAAAGGCGCGAAAGACGGTGAGTATAAACCACGAGGTTGAGTATATAGAGGATTATTTGAGCAACAAGAAGAGAAAGAGGAAGGTGATGGAGCAATGGCCTTCAATGGAGATTGAAGGGGATGAGATAAAGCCATTGAAGTCTATTCTAAAGGTGGGTTCTAAGCAAATATGAAGACAAAATGGTTGATGGCTCTTGGAAAATAAAGTGTAAAGATTAGGGATGGGGTTGGAATTGTATTGGTTGATAATTATAATAAATTATAGTATTATTTTACCAGAAAATCGAAGAAATTTGATTTTGTTTGCTTATGGTGTTTAGCGATCAAATGAGGCAAAAATACTAGACGTGAAAACGACAATGAATATATAAATTTCTGTGGGTAATCGAGGTGAGTTAGAGTGTAGTTGAGTTTGAACCTTGCTCGTTTAATCGAAGAGAGTCTAAACTCCAATTTGAAACAAGAGTTTATACTTTGCTCGTTTCTAATAAGGCTTGAGTTTGGGTTGTGAGTAGTACAATTTATATTTATTTATTTATATTTATAGGTTATTATTTTTATAATATATAAATGTATATTTATTATTTATTTATTAATATAACATAATAACTGTGTTATAATAAAGTTTGTTTTATAAGTATTACTATATAATATATTAGTTTTAGTAAACTCGTGTATTAAATAGATTGAATAAATAAAATATTAAATAAAATGAAATTTTATTAATTAAAATGATATATTCTTAGATAAGATATAATTGAAATTTTACGTATTATAAATGGAATGAAAATTTTGTTTCAAAACGAACATTTTAAAAATTATCATTTATAAAAATTTTCTTAGTATAATTTTCAATTTTAATTATCTTTTATTTATAAAAATTTTACTTTTCAAAAATACCAATTTTAAAATATTTTGTATTTTTAAAAAGTTTGATGTTTTAAAATATCTTATTTATAAAAATTTGTTTGTTTAAAAATAACATTAATAAAAGATCTTTTTTTTATTTTTTTAAAAACTATTTGAATCTAAAAAAAAAAGTTAAATAATATTATAGTAATTAGTGTGATTATTTAATAGAAGAGATGAACAAGAAATAAATGATTAGAAGGAATGCAATGATAAATCACATGTCCTCACTAGTTACATTTTTATTAAAGTTGAATTTTTTTTACTATTAGTAGGAATAATGAAGTTAGAAATTACTAGCTTTCTCGGAGTTATTTAGTTTTGAGGTTAAACTAAAAAAAGAGATAAATCAATTTGTGTTTTTTCCTTTTATTCTCTCTTTTGTATAGAGAGAATTAGAGAAATATTGGATGTTCCAAGTAAAAGTAATTGATATGCAAAGCTATTAATCAAAACTTGTTTCCTTCTGTTTGCATTGAAACAATCGGGTTACAACTGACAATAATCTATCTATATAAAAAAGAGTTTTTTAAGACACATGACACAAATCTATACCTTCTAAATTAAAATTTCTCCCTCTCACTTTTAATAAATAATTACATTAACTACCAGTCATATTTTTTAACTTTTTTCATATTAAAAATATTTCTTAATAAATTAAGACAAAGTAATACATATATGATTAAACTTGGGATTAAAAACCAACTCAAAAAGCCCTTTGGCTTACAAGTATGGCAGTTTCAGTCCTCATACTTGCAAACCGTACAAGATTATGCTTGAAACGAGTAAAAGTAGTGGAGGGAGGTTGCACCAAGCATAACCAGAATAGTATATATAAAATCAACAATAGACTTAGAACCAGTGTATCAAAGATAGTCCCCTAACTTTATTTATTCAAAATAAAATACTAATAATTCTAACTTAAAAGTAAATATTATCTCCCCCCTTGCAACTTCATTTTAAGTTATTTTTATTTTAGAAAATTTCGCCTTTAGTTCATGTGATATTAAAAAATTACAGTTTCACCAGTCCAATAATTCAGTCTTGATCTCAATCTTATTTCTTCTCTATTCCTAAAGCTCATAAAATATAAAGTGGGCCCAGTTGTGAAAAGATTTCATCATTACCTAGAGTGAAACGTGTAGCCACTCCTAGTTATTGTCACCTCAAGAATGAACTCTCAGTCAACTCATGTTAAGAACACTTTTTACATGATGAGTGAGTGAGAAGGTTCATATGTCTGTTGGGATTTGTTGTTACCCTATGTCAATCAGTCTAATGCACCAATTTTAGGTTGGAGTTTTCCATAATCCAATACTTGAAAAATATTAAAGGAATGTTATTCAGAAGGCTTAGAACAGAAATAAGGTTTGACAGTACAGATTGAAATAAAAAGGACTTCAAAAGTTAACGATCACCCTTGACATTTCCGAAATCAAAAGATACAAACCAAAAAGAACACGCCAGGGTATGGTATCAGGAACCACATTTACATAACACACAAAAATATATGTATATGTATACAACTTATTGTTTCACTCCCCTTTTTCCTATTATATACTCATTTTATAAACATGGGAGATGGATGACCACGAGACTTAAACATTGCCCGGCTGATCAATTTGTGAAGATGCGGCCAGCCGCTGCAACGGCTTTAAGGCTACTGTTAGTTGCGCAAACGAAGGCCTTAGATTTGGATCCCTGTGTGTAAAACAAATAGGAGACATGGTAAGGCAAAGCCCGTTGATTATGCAGATCTAGATGTGGTTAAATGGACGGGTTGGGTTAGAGGTCAAAAGAGGTCTACTCGGCTGACCCGCAAACACCTTGTAGTTTTCTTCTTGATAGAATTTATGTATTATTAATGATTTAAATATCATCTATAAAAGCAATATCAACACAAGGATGATTTAATTTTGAGATGAAACATACTAGGTGGTTTTGAATACATTTTGGGTGGCTTTCTACTTGTCACCATTTAAGCTGATCTGTTTTACTTTTTTACCCATTTGACCCGTTAAGAGAGAAAAGATAACCCAATTAATGGGTTCAATGGTAAATGTGTCCAAATTACCACATCTAATGAAGATGAGTAGTAGAAAGAAAGACGGGGATATACGTTTGCCAGCACTCCCAGATTATTCTTCCCACCAATGGATCAACATCCTTGGGGATGTCTAAGCGACGATTTTGGAAGCCAACAGCACCCACAACCTGCATTGGGTTCATTCCACTCCAAGGCAATCTTAGGGTTGCAAGTTCCCACAGTATAACGCCAAAGCTATACACATCACACCTGTGCACACATAAATAATAGAATTATTAAACATATGTTCACTGCATTTCTTAAATAAAAAATAAAAAAGCTAAAGCTTTCGCTTTTTATAACAGAATTGTTATGTTTGCCTAATGCCTATTGATACTTGCTAAATATTGAGAGTAGCATTGATCTTGATGTAAGACTGTCTAAACATTTTCAGTACTGAAGGGTATTTTTGTCCATATAAGTCATCAAACTTACTTTTCATTTGAATTTTCATTCCGTAGAACTTCAGGTGCCATCCACTCAGGCTATGACATCACAGATAAGAAAAAAAACTGATTAAAGCAAATAAAAATTAAGGAACAGAAAACATATTAGAAATATTCAAGCTTCTCACCGTTCCTGCAGTTGATTTGGATGATAAAAATGTGTTATGTTTCAAGCGTGACAACCCAAAGTCGCATACCTGCAGCATTTAAACTCTTGTTTCTTATTAGAACGAAAGGCCAAACAATAATATAGCTACATAAGCATCTTAAAGCAATCGCAAATGATGATGCAAAGAGATCCTAGCAAATTATATCCCTCATCCGGTCATTTGAGGAGACAAATATGTTATTATTCAACACTAGAAAGCAAGCTAAAGTAATAAAATAAAATAATAATAATAATATTAATAGAAGAGTATAAACCATCTAAAAACAGGGCTAGTAACAATTTTTGCAAAATAAAAAAATAGAAATAAATACTGGTTCATTTAGGATTTGTCTCCTATTATGATGGTATTGTGAGAGAGGTTTGGTACAAAAAAGAAGATGAACGTATATTACCTTGACATTCCAATCTTCATCAACCAACAAATTTGGTGACTTCAAGTCACGGTGAACTATTGTTGGAATGCTTGTATGCAAGCAATTCATCCCTTTCGCCTATAGAAAGAGTCATACAAACAACGATAAGGCACAAAGACAGATACACAAAACTGTATATGTAAACTTCTTACCACATCAAGAGCCATTTTGATCCTACGCTTTTCATCAATTTGGCACTGTGGACGATGAATAATCCGATATAAGCTTCCTCTGAAAAGAAAACTTTGTTTATCATTAACTGTGTAAACATTAATGCAAAATGTGTGTACAAGTGTGTGCGTCCATGAATACTTGGTGTGTGAGTGCGTCTGACAAGGTAGAAGGTGAAAAGGTATTAAATGTTGACTACACACAGATCAATATCAATCTGGAGTTTAAATAACAGCCAACAAAACCATAATCATTGTAGAGACTGCAAACCAGTATAAAATAACTACAATTGGCATGCGGAATAGTAAATTAGATATAATTTAGATTATGTGGTCTGCGTAATGCCTGATTAGAACGTTGTACAAGTTTTCTCCATATTACTATATTTGCAAAAGAATATAAAAATTAAGCATCTGGAAACTAAGTGCTAGCTCAATCTTTTATGCAACTCAAAATCACAACAAATTCAAGAAGATTACCTCATAGTCATTCAATTACATATTTAAATTAATGATTTTATATTTCCAAATTGTCAAACTTAACCTTTGCCATAGTCATTTAAAAGTATAGATATTATTCAAATTTAAGATCTCACGTAGAACCTATATTAAGTCACATTCCAGAAAAGAGAGATGGATATTCGCTCAAAGACAAGTATAAGAAAACCAAAAATAAACCCACCTGGGCAGAAATTCAGTGATAATTGAAAGGTTTGGAGGCCGAGTAACAGCACCCATAAAAAGAACAACATTCGGATGGCGTAATCTCTGCATTATGCGCACCTGTGATGAAAGGGCACACACTTTAAACACAAGTTGGTTCAATAATATAAACTATACTCAATCAAGCCCTGTTTAATTGCCAAGATTAAATCAGATAATAAAAAAGCAGCTCGTTTTTTCCTATAAATGCAGCTTACAGACAATACAGACATGAATAAGATATGTAAAACTGATAAGTCGTTCATTTTGGGCATCACTTTTGTGTGGCCTGATATTTGCCCACATCATGTTCACTTTCCAAAGTCGCTATTTAATTTTTCTATCAACAGAATTTCTGGAAACAAGTGTAGAAGAAACACAGTTCACAAAGAATAGTAGGATAAAGTCAATAAGAAGAGCTCTGTATGTTCTAATTAACTAGATCTTTTAAACAGCACATTTGAGTCAGTATATAATTAGAATCAGGGCCTCAAACATTATAAATTCCTATACTCTATGCTTTACCCCATCTCTTCTTAGGTAAGATACATTTATCTTTTCTCAAGAAAGATTTCATTTTTACTCTTGTAACCTTCATCTTCCTATATCATTACGTATATACGTTGGTAGCTTGAACATTGAGTCAATGTACCCCATATAACAAGTTAACTACTTTCATGAACAAGCATACATATATGCATAGATATTCCAAAATATCAAGCAACTTTAAACAAAAATACATAAGCATAATTACCTATTAGGACTATAATCAACCAACTTTAAACAAAAATGCCCAAAGACTAACTACCTATTAGGACTATTGGTTTAACTGTTTTGGTGAGGGTGAGTGATAAGACACAATGATTTTGAAGCACTTGTGGAGTTGTAGTTTTGAGACCAACTATGTTTGCAATGATAAGGCATGAACTCATTCATACAACCCATGATTGATAACTAACAAACTCTAAAAGTCAGCCCTACATGCTCATTTCATAATTTACTTATTAAGGCACTTTACTTACTTCTCTCCTGAACTCTGCTAAAGCAGCACCGGAAAAATCCTGATCAAGAAACTTCTTCACTGCCACTTCCTGTTTACAGAATATCAATTAATTAGGCAACACATTAGTTTCTGTAAAGGGAAGGACATATCTGGCTATTTGATAATCCCTATATTTGGAACTGTTAGAAAGAGACCATTCAGAATTAAAGGTGTGGTAGTTATTTGAATAATATCTCCCTCACTACCACAAATCCATTTTTAGTAAGAAGATAACAGAAACTTACAGTGCCATTCCAGTCAGCATGATAAACCTCACCGTATGAACCTACATTTAGAAATTAATGCGAAATATATAAGAAGGGTAACTAGAACTCAAAAGAAATACATCCTAAATCTGAGAAGTAACTATATCAGGGTTGTAAAGGGGGGAATTTGAAAGCTTGAATATAGAAAAGCCTTAACCAATAAACTTATGGTGGATGCAATAAAGAACACAGTTTAATATAATATAGCGCCAGTACTGTGTTATATTGTTACCTAGTCCAATTCTTTCACCAATAACCAGATCTTCCCATGGAATTTCACAATCTCCAACATCATCCATCACAGGATCAATCTGGGGTGGAACTGATGACGTTGAGCCTTCAGGTAGAGTCAACTTTTGGTTGTTTGAATATTCAGAGGTCTTCTTAACATCTTGCCCACTGATTGCATGCACTTTTTCCTGGCCTAACCTCTTATTCCTGGGAAAGGCATTGCTACTATTACCCACAACCTCTAAGGACAATCTATAGTTTTTCCACTCAGTCCATGCAGCTTCAGACTCGGCACTTGAGGAAACCCTCTCATTGTTTTCACTAAAATTATCACCCGACTTCAAACCATCAGTACTGGTGGAGGCTGGCATGGTAAAATCATTAGTTACGCGTTTGTATTCTTCATGCTCCTTTTTCCTGGGCACCTCATTAATTGCATGACGGTTTTTCCACATTAATGGTATAGGAGGTCGACCAGAGACTTGGTTATTTTTTGTCCTCTCGTTTTTATTTTCAGCAGAATTACTCTGCATCAAAGCCTTGCCAGATCCTTTAATCTGGAATGGATTAAGCTCTGTAAAAAGATTTTTATTATCCTCCACACTGCTCTGAGTATTATTGTTATTATATGGGACAATATTAACATTCATTCTTAAGCCACCACCAACTGCATTTGGTCCACGGCCCCCTTTATAAAGAGAACTGCCAATTGCTGATGAGGGAATATGATCCAACTGACTAGAAGGCAACACTCTTTTCCCTGCTGCTGGAGACGCACCAACACCAGTGTCACCTGAGTTTGTCGTTGATATTAAAGGTTCTTCCCCAACACCATTTTGCACTTCAATGTTTCGACCATTTTTAATATTGTTTGAAGGAAGTCCAAAATCTTTAGCTGGCTCAAAACCTGGAAGTTTGCTGGATTTTGGCATGTATGATTTCAAAGATGAATCCTTAGAGGCGTTAAATATATCTGCAGGTATAAGTGTTCCAGGGGCTGCCATCAGATCAACCAGAAATTCCCTGAAGATAAAAGAATGCCTTTTATTTAGAAGCATAAAAAGTGTATACTAACATTTAGGCATAAATGCATAATTATTATGTTGTACAACATGAGCACGAATTCATTGAGCTGTTGCGTATAGTGTTGATATAATCATTCAGACACATACGGTAACATGTCAGCAAAAAGTAAAACAAAATAGAAAGTAAAAGATAAAAACAACACCATGGATGCATCAGAACAGTTGAAGATGATATAAACATAGTAATACTGTAGAGGAAATATAATAGAACTTAAAGAAAACGGTTTTATAATGGTCAGCAAATATAAGATCAGTTAATGTGAGTTTCAATACTAGAAGTAAAGGTTCTATAATGGACCACTAATTAAATGGGTGTGCTACTTGGATCAGCTCTACTCTAAACAAGGAAATGATCTGGCAAATGTCTAATACAAAATAAAATGGAGATATGAGCTACGAGAGTACGCAGGATTATTACAATAAAATGTAACTTGTGCATTTAAAAGATGTCTCCTCAGTGCTGACTGCTATGGCATCAATGTGAAGATAAAGTTAGACCGAAAAAGTACAATCTTGAATTTAATTAGAGAGAGGGAGAGAGAGAGAGAGTGCACACGGGCGTGTGTGTGTGAAAGGACCACATATTACCTTTCATTATCCAGCTTGATAATGTTGACTGCATCATCCTCAACACCGGTATAGTGACTACCCTTTACAAGCCTACAGGTTATTCCAACACTTTCCGCCAGTACCTGCAATTCACCGTGACAAAAAGATAAGACAAAAGTCAATGCTACCCAACGCCCATGTTGATTAAGAAAAATTGGATCACAGGAGGTCAAAGGTGCTGGCACCAGTAAACTAGTGTATATAGTTACTATTAGTAACTTAGTAAGGTTTATCATGTCTATTGTAAGGTACTGTGAGGTTAAAAGCCCCTCCCCTTGCTTAGGGGCTTATGATTTCAAACTCTTTTCACTCATCAATAGAGGTTCTTTTCGCACTTTCTAGCTATTATATGAAATAAAAGCCAAGAAAGTCAATGATATTGAGCTGCAACTTCCAGTATATTGTGGACCATTGTACTACCTATGAACAGCATCTGAAACCTAGCATGCTATAGCTTGATCGATAATATAGCCAATATGGTTATGGAAACTATGAGTAGTTTAGTATTGGCTTTAGCTGGATCATTCATCCTGATTCTTAAATCCACAAATAATCTTGTTTGTGTGTTTTTATGTTTTGGAAAAGATCCTGCCTCTGCGCCATAGCTGCTTAATTAATTGTGTCATTCTTCTTGCATCTTCACTAGCATATCCTTTGGTCACAATCTGGCAAAAATTATTCCTACTTAACAAAACATAACTTTTTCCTAATAGGAAGTAACAGAGTAAAAATGGTAAAAGTGCAAAACATGGTGTTACTAGATTAACTAGAGAAGTAGAAAGGGATAATCGGAAGTATATTATATTAGGTAAGCACTAGGCATTTCCTTATCGAAAGGGTTCATGAGAAAACCACAAATTATGAGAAAACTACGAAAACCATATGTTACGTATATTTAACTATGAGTTACATATCATATATAAAAGCACAGCCCAATCACAAATAGAAATGTATGAAGAACGGCTGAAACCAAATAACGGCTGAATAATGTAATTGACAACTCACCTTGAAAAGCAAAGCACGATGTCGTGATAGGCCAACTCTCAAGGATCCAATAGGATATATACTGGTATGGAGAGATGTCCTCAGCTCTGTGCTTCTTTCAATCCATCTCGCCAAAATGATATTAGCATCTCGCACTGGCCCACCCATGTGTTCTGTCACAAGTTCAGCAAGCCTCTGCACTAAAAGATTTACCTCAGCTGGAGGGCAGTCTAATGCAATACAGTGGGCAACCTGCAGCAGCTCTTCTAAGGCAGGATCGATTGTTCTATTAACTACAATTACTTCAAAACCTGAACTCCCAGGGTCTGTTTCAAGATCCAACAGTGATGGCATTTTCCCTATTTCTGTTGAATGCCCATATACATCATAGAAACCATCCACTACTTTCTCCTCATAATCAAGGAGACCATAATCCTAATCAACCAAAAAACACAAGTCAGTGCATGTAGAAACTTCAAAAATGAATCATAACAGACCATGGTTAAACATATACATGTGCAGAAGATATTTGTATCTTCCTCAATTTATATACCTCGCTGGACTGTGAGAGTGCAATTCCTGAAAACCAGACCTATGTACTCTGTTACATGATAGCATAACTATGACTTTATACAAAGATGGTGAATATGCTTCAAATTAGTCGTCTTTTTGTTCATTCTTCCCTGAACAGTTCTTATTCTTAAACGTGCATTGACATGGAAAGTTCAGATGAAGAAGCATCATAATACCACTAGTGATTACTGATTGGTGTATAAGAAGGGATGATGGTAGCATCATGCCAGTGTAATCAAATGTTTAAGATGGAAATAGAATAATACCACTAGTGATTTCTGTCACTTTACTGTTTGGTTTTAAACATTAATGTATACTTTATTACTTTCAAATTTCAACTAACTTTATTTCTTGATTCAGATACATTAGTGTTGTAAGATAGTATTACACAAAACGTTTCAAGGTAATAATCAGATAACGACACCTCATTAAAAGAAATTTCATCGTTTCAGTAATCCATGTGTTCCAATAACCTAACTGAATCCTTCAAATGAGCTTGTGTAAAACTCTTTGATGCTACTAACCTGTCAGTTCCTATGTAAACAGGCATAACACCTAAGGCAGCAATGTACAATTGTACACACAGAACCTCATACTTACTGTGTGAAATCCTTTAAACCTATAGATATAATCATAATTAAAACTAGTCCATCGACTACTCAACAAATGTTTCATAATTCTATAACTATGTATCAGCAATATGTCATGTGCATCAATTAGTGACAGTCAACTCACCCAATACTGCCGAGACAACTTATCAGCAGCGGCATCACCTCTATCAGGCACACGACTATTACCAGAATGTTGCCCTAAACTCAACAGCTTCGCCGCACGGATCTGATCACTATCAGAATCCCCTCGCGACTCCGAATTCGACACGCTTAAAGCTAGGGCTAGCTGGACCTGATACTCCTCTTCAGACGAATAGTAGTCCTGCTGTTGACGCGTCGTTACATTGACGGTGGGGGACGTCGGAGGAGGACTCGAGGCGGCGGACGGCGACGGAACGGAGGGTTGACCGGCGGAAGTTGATGATGTGCGGTGGTCGGCGGTGGCGAATGATGATGATGATGATGATGATGATGATGATGATGATGCTGATGTTGATGATGATGATTGTGTTGAATCGTTGGATGATCGATTGGGATCGTGATTGCTGCCTATGTGAAGCTTCTT
>BJCO01000302.1:0-10582 GCA_018326465.1 Flaveria floridana | reverse complement strand
CGTCCAAAGCAACCAAAGACCTTGCAACATGCATGCACTGATGAACAAGGTAGAAGTTACTTTGGAAGTTTTACACTCTTCATAGAAAAATATTCTAGGTGAAAAATATTCCAAAGTCAAAGACCAAATCTTCCGAAGCCAGAGACCAAATCTTCCGAAGCCAAAGATGAAGTCTTCCGAACCTTCAAAGACAAAGTCTTTCGAAGCCAATGAATTGAAGACTGGTTTCTTTCAAAGACAGAGACGACATGCTTTCTCTGTTCACCTTTTGCCTAAAGATGACCCACTTTTTGTTACAACTCTGAAGAATCATCAAATTGTATATGTTGATAAAAAGATCCATGTTTTTGCAACTATAGATTATAGTCTTAGGTTCCTAACTTTCTACTTTGTACCTTTTAATAGTCACAAGTGAAAAGGCAATCTGCCTTTTGACTGTACATTGATCTGTTGCGTAGACTAGTGTTTCCAATAGGATTTCAAAGTATAGCCACTTGTAGAAGGTAGTATAAAGTATCTTAGGTTCTTGTATTTCTTATTATGCTTTGTAACACTTATAATAGAACTTGAGAGCAATACACAACATTCTTGAAAACCATAATTATCCTGTTTTTGTTCTTGTTCCATCACTTGTTTACTTGCGTTCTTAGCATCATTTATTGAAACCTAGTTCCCTATTTGATCTGTTAAGTGCTCTAACACTCTCTATATTATGAGACTGATTGTATTGACTACCCTGAACGATCCTACAACAATCTCAGAACTAGAGTAGTTAAGGAGTCAGCCAATATGACCTTCAATGAGCACACTCCTATTGTGAAAGGTTCTGGTCCTGATTGGCTGTTTGATCTTGATTTAGTTACCACCGGTTTTAACAAATCATATGAAGATGTTTCAGGATCTATTAGTAACTTATCAACAGGAGATCCTAAGACAAGATTTGAGTAGAGAAGACCAAGCAAGAAAACTAATTCAGCTCCAGTGGTAACTAACACTAGAAATGGAGTTCCTATTAATATAACCATGACAAATTAAGTTAATACATCTGAGTGCCAACAAGTTCCACCTTAAAGGCACAGAACTCAAATGAATAAACTTCCAATGTAAGAGGGAATGGAGGTAGTGAAACTGATCAAGCCCTTCTGGATGCTAATAACCACTCCATAGAAGACAACATCAATGATGTCACACACTCATTGGATCAAGCTTCTCTTGATAAGTTACTGATATGGTGGGTGACACTCCATTACGGGTTCTAAATTTTAAAGATTTGGATATGTCCAACCAACTTGTTATGATTCCACAACTAAGAATCCATAAGTCACACCCCACAACAAACATCATTGGAGATGTTGACAACAAGGTGAGAACAAGCGGATAACCCCATGATAAAAATGTTTGTCTATACTGTTGTTTCTTGTCCCAGATTCAACCCCATGATAAAAATGTTAGATTGAAGCAATGCAGGAGGTGCTACTTCAATTCAAAAGTCAAAAGGTTTGGAACTTATGTCCTTTCTTGAAGGGAAGACCACTATAGGTACCAAGTGGGTTTTTAGGAACAAGAAGGGTCATAGAGGACTTGTCATCAAGAACAAAGCCAGACTAGATGTTCAACGATATAGACAAGAGGAGGGGGTTGACTACACTGATGTTTTTGCTCCAGTGACAAGACTTGAAGTTATTAGGATATTCCTTGCTTTTGTTGCATCCAAGGATTTCAAGGTCAACCAACTTGATGTCAAGTGTGTTTTCTTATATAGGGTGATTGATAAGGAGGTGTATGTCAAACAACCACATGGTTTTATAGACCCAGATCATCCTGATTATATCTGCAAGCTTGATAAAGCTCTATATGGGCTACACTAAGCTCCAAGGAAGTGGTATTAGATACTAGCTCAATATCTCTGTCAGCTTGGCTATAAGAGAGGTACTATAGATGGAACACTCTTAATCAAATGAACAAGGAATGACTTTATGCTGGTTCAAGTTTATGTAGATAACACTATCTTCGGGTCACCTACTCTAAAGCTCTGTAAAGACATTGAGAAGCTGATGAAGAATAGATTTGAATTGAATGCCATGGGGGATCTCAATTTCTTTATAGGAATTCAAGTAAAGTAGGTTGACAATAGCATCTTCATAAGTCAGTCAAAGTATGTACAAGACATACTCACAAGATTAAACATGACTGAATGTAAGGTTCCAAAGACACCCATCAAGAAACCACTCCCTTGGACCTAATTATGAGATGGAGTCTGTAGATGAACATCTCTACAGGGATATGATTGGGTCTCCTATACCTTATAGGCAGCAGGCCTGATATTATGTTTGCCACATACATTTGTGCAAGATATCAAGCTAACCCCAAGATGTCACACCTAGTTGTTGTCTAGAGGATTCTTAGATATCCCAAAGGTGCTCTAAAATTAAGCCTTCGGGATCCAAAAAATTTTGACTTCAACTTATTATCTTATACAGATAGTGACTATGGTGGGTGAAATATGACTACAAAGTCTATATCTGGGAGATGTTAATTCCTTGGTGGAAGGATAGTCTCATGGAAATGGAAGAAACAATCATGTTTGTCTGCATCAACTTCTGAAGCTGAATACACTGTCGTTGCTAGCTGTTGTACTCAAGTACTTTGGATTCAGAATCAAATGCTGGACAATGGATTCAAATCTAATAACTATTTATATGACATTTACCTTTGGAAGAAAATTTGATATATCTTTCGAAGCTTTAATATGCTTCTAAGTACTTATGTGTTTTAAAGACAATTTTCATCCGAAAGTAATTAAGCCTCGGAAGATTTATTCTCTTATGAATAAAACTTCCTAGATTTAATCTCTTCCAAAACAAAATATATTTTTCAATTAAAAGTACTCTAAGTATTTTTTTTCTGAAGAAAAATTTCCATAAAGCTCAGGAATATCTTTCAAAGTCAAATTGGCTTTAGAAGCTTTTATAAAACTTCCAATAACAAATTATCTTCAGAAGATTTTTGACTTCCAAGAAAACTACCTTTTTAGACGCTTTTTCAAAGGTGAGACCGACATCCGGATTTCAAAATTTATCATTTTACGTTACCTTTGTATCAAATCCATTTCATATATATACATCTTAACCGTTCCCCCTTTTCACTTTCCTCCTTATCTGCAAATCATTCTAACCTAAATTCACCCACCAACCGCCTTTGTTATTATCTTTCTTCATCAAAAAGCTACTCATAAATGGCCAACCCTGATCTATGAAACCAACTAGAATTTTCCATGCATTTACACAAGCAACACAATTAGGTTTGTCTGTTAACATCTGAAATGGATCCTGGTTTCTCAGATGTTTATCGGTTCTTGACTTTATCAAACTACTTCACCTCCCTCACCATAGATCCTCCACTATGTGAAGATCAACTAATGATCTAGAATAGGTTGGACTCACTATTATTATTGTGTTTATTTTGTTTATTATTGTAATAGATTAAATGTTTATTTACTTAGTTTGTATTTTGTATTTTTTAAGTTTTGTGCCCAGTGAAACTATGAGCGAAACTAAGTTTCACTCGTAGTCAGCTTATCTAGTTCACCCGGCGAAACTGTGTTTCGTCACCGGGTGAAACTAGGTTATAGTCAAGATAGTTTTGTTGTCTAGTGAAACTACGGTCTACTTATATCTTGAAAGTTTCATTAATTGTAAGCAAGTTTTGGAAACCCTAATAGTAAAATCTCATTATTGCATTTTTGTGTATGTGGCTAGAAGCTTATTTTGATCATATTTCAGCCTTTGTTTCATATTCATTATGTGAGTTTGGAGATCATTGAAACAATTTGAAACTTGTTCATTATGGCATTGAAAGAGTTATGTTTATTTTGTGGGTTTTCTCTATTTTGTGAATCATTTGCACTGATTATCGATCATATGGACCAACAATATGGTATTAGTGCCTTTGTGCTTTTTAATTTGTTGAGTTTTTGATGGGTTTTTTGCAAAAACACTATTCCATTCATTTTGAATCTTATCTTCTGTGTTTCTGGTATGGAAATCGATTGAAAATCATCTGGTATTCGTATTGGAAGCTATCCCAATCATCCAATCATAATATCATTAAGACACTTCGATGCATTCTGGTTGATTTCATGTTTGAAAAGGCTTACCGTTTCATTGAGCAAAACTGTTGTTCATCCAGCGAAACTACTACTACTCCAACGAAACTACCAAATTTGTGATCTTGGAAATTGATTTATGATACTCAATGAAAGTACCTCATTTTGAACGAAAGTTCACCTCCTTTGATTGCCAAAACAAGCAAAAGTGCAGCCGAAATTGTCTTCAGAATGAAAGTTTTACTAGTTTTAGCAAATATGTTGCCAAAACTAGAATTTTCCAGCACTCATCTATTCAAGTAAAACTGTTTTCGAATCTCCCAGTGAAAGTAGAGCGAAAGTGCCATCGAAAAAAGCAACAAAATTAGAGATATTCATTGAAATTAGAGGTGTTCAACGAAATTACCTTTTGATTTGAAAATGACAACAACCAATCTCACTATTTCTGACTTGGAAAGTGTAGCACCTAATAGGCCACCGAGGCTTATCAGTGGTGACAATTTTTAAGATTGGAAACGTTGTTTGAAAACATTCTTCTACTTCCCTAATCACAAACAGTGGGAATCAATCGTCAATGGTCTGCATACTCCTACCATCACTGTCGGTCAAACTACCTCACCAAACACTGATCCATCAACCTTCACAGAAAAAGTCACTAAGTTAATCTACCGTGATAAGAAATCATTTGGGGCTTTAACTCTGTGTTTATCTCAAGACATCTACAACCGTTTTCCCAAACACAAGAATGTAAAATCCTTCTATGATTCTTTGTGCGAGTTTTATGATCGTAATAAAGAATTGAAGAAGGAGAAGAAAACGTAAGCTGGAAAGGAGTTCAATTCATTTGTTGGACATAAAGATTAAAGCCTTACTGATCTTACCAACTGATTTCTTTCTATTTCAAGCAACTAAAAGAAATATGATGATCAGATGGGTAATCATGAACAAGTCATAAAACTCTTGGATTCTCTTCCACCACAATAGAGCTTGCAAGTCAGATTGTTGAGGAAGGAAATTTTGTTGATTATAAACTCATCGATGTGATCAACAAACTAAAGTCATTTGATATGGACATGAAAAAGAGAGAATACAATCAATCCATGTTGCCAAATACAGTTTATCTATAAAATGCTGCATTGATATCATCCGATGCAAACTCTTCAATGTATGGTGCAGCTTATGGTGGGTCTTCTGAATATGATGAGTCAAACAAGTCTGGTAGTGGATCACCAAGTGTTTGTTCATGCTCAAATGTATCAGTCACTACTCAAGTTCTGTCTGACATAACGACATTGTTTGAAATGTTTGTACACATTTATGAAGCTTTGGTTGTGGGGAAGGTGAAAGGCAAAGGAATGACCATGGAGGATATGTATCAGGTGAACCCTGATGACTTGGAAGAAACTAATATCCAGTGGCAGATGGCAATGCTCACGTTGCGTTCAAGAATGTTTATGGAAAGAACAGGCAGGAAACACTTTTGCAATCAAAATGAAAACTCAAAACTTGGATATGGTAAGTACAAATTGAGATGCTTCAACTGCAAACAATTAGCCCAATTCAAAAGATAATGTCCATTTCCAATCATCACTGAACCGGGAACTTTGGAACTTCAAAAATCTTCCCGATCACTGAAGAAGAAGAAGCCAAGCCAAAGAAGGAAACAACACTAATCTCAAACTTTGATTGGAGTGCTGAAATCAAAGAAACTGAAGAAGAAATTAATAATGCTCTGATGGCTGAGGTGGTGGGAAGTGATGTGGATTCAGTTGAAGATTTTTTCTTTTCAAGGAGTTCAGGTGTGAAATTCAAGATGCTGAGCTTGGTGAAGACAGGGGTTGTTGTAAAGCTGTTAAGGAAAAGGTGATAGTCTATAAAGCTGTTGAAGTCGGGAAACCAAAAGAAGTTGAAGCAAGTGAAGTGAAGTTCGAGGTTTGTGATCAAGGAGAGGAAGAGGGAAGTCAGGCTGAGGAAGCAAGGAAGAAACCCATGGAGGAGGAAAAATACAAAAAGAACACTCCCGTCTGTCAATGCGAAAAAGCCCTAGCTGCTGAAAAAGTAGTTATGGGACATCCTTATGAGGTAATCCAAGACATATGTTCTTCTCTATGCAAAATTTTTTTACTCGAATGAAACATGAGGAGCTTTGCAAGGAAACTAAAAACTAAACATGAGGAGCTTTACAAGAAACAACGGGGGCTAGATTAAGGCTTGTTTGGGAAGCGAAGAAACCACTCATGTTTATCCTCCTCCAAGTACTTATTATTATTCTCCTATGTCTACACCTCATCCAACTAATGAATTAATTTAGAAATATACTAACAGTGTGTATGCAGGTTTAAAAGGAGTAAATCATAAGGAGATTCGCGAGAAGTATGATTATGGTGCAAGTAGTGGTCTGGGCAGCTCTAGTATTAGCATTTCAGATTCCAAAAAGTCTTCAATAGACAACAGTTTAAGTAGATTTTGTTTCCTAAAAGTATATTACAGATAATGGCATATGTAGTTCTAGCTCTAGCCCAACTTGTTCATCTTCATATGTTTATGAATCAAATCGTGATGTTTCAAATGCTTGTGTTGATAGAAATGATGCTTGTTCAAGTAAAGCTTCAGACAGACAAACAAAATCAAATTGTTTTGAAAAATTCTATCCAATCCCATCTTTTATGCCAATTCGGATTTCTAAACCTAAAGAGAAGGAGACAATTTCCTCAAATTTCTGTAATATTAATGAAAATGAATCGGAAACTGCTAAAGTTAAGGTTGTTAAAGGAAAATCAAAAGTATCATATGGCTCTTATAGGGATTCTAATTCATATATGTCTGAATATGAGGAAGAGATATTAATAGATCAAGCTCCTGTTTTAAAATGTAAGAAGAAAGGTTGAAGGTCCCAGTGTTTTAGATGTGGGAAGGTTGATAATGTATTAAAAATTGCCCTGAGTATGTTGGTGGAATTTTAATAATAGTTCATTAGGTTATAGATTAAAATCATTTGTAAATATTTTTTTTGTAAAAATCTTCTGTTCCAAAACATAAGTTAGTCATGACTTAGGTCCCAATTTCCAAACCTTAACAGTTTTTTATATTCATATGCCAGGATCATTCCAGAAAAGCTGTTAATAGCTTCTAGCACGTTAATAGAAGATGTGCAGGGCATATGACCGAGTTGAAGGAACTACTTACAATTTATCACATAATAAATAGAGGATATCTGGCATTTGTTAGGGACAAGAAGGGTGGAAAGATGATTGGTCAGGGAGAAGTCTTAAATGGTTCCTTGACTCTAGAGAAATTAAACTATGTCCCAGAGTTTGCATTGAATCTATTGAGTGTATCACAAATCTATGATAAAGACATTCCAATGCTGTTTATGTCAAATGAATGCTTGTTTCTCAAACTAGAGTTTTTATCCCAGAAGAATTAGTGATCATGTGTGCTCCAAGAAAGAATCATACTTATCTACTAGATATGGGATCAAAAGAATCCACTTCCATTGCGACATGTCTCCTGTCAAAAGCTTCATCTTCTGAATCATTTTTGTGGCATACATGATTAGGACATGTTAATTTTAAAAATATTAATAAGTTGGTCAAGAACAATCTTGTGAGGGGGCTACCACTTAAAGATTTTTTATTGATAGAAAAATGTATGGCCTGTGCTCAAGGAAAACAACACAAAAGGCCACACAAGCTCAAGGTTGATAATACAAATTCAAAACGCCTAGAATTGTTACATACCTACTTATTTGGTCCTAATAGTGTTAAATTCATTGCTAAGAAATCGTATTGTTTGGTTGTTACAGATGATTACTCATGATACTCTTGGGTAAGATTTCTAGCACACAAGGGAGACACTACAGAAGAGCTACAGAAGCTATTCCTCTTAATTGAAACCATCAACAAAAGGAAAGTGATGGCCATCCAAAGTGACAGTAGAACTGATTTAAGAAACCATATCTTTGACTCTGTCTATGCAAGCAAAGGGATTCTCAGACAATTCAGTGCTGTTAGGACATGTCAACAAAATTGTGTTACTGAAAGGAAGAATCGGACCCTAATTGAAGAAGCATGGATTGTGCTGATTTAGTCAAAGCTTCCAATCATTTTCTGGGAAGAAGCAGTCAATTGTGCACCGTATGTACTGAACATGGTTCTTATTGTGAAAGACAAGATGAAGACTCCTTATGAGCTTCTTCATAAAAGGAAACCCTTGATTGACTTTTTTTGTCTGTTTGGTTACTCGTCTACTTTTCTTAATACTTCATTATAGAAGTCAAAGTTTGGTGCGGCCTCTAATTAGTGTTTCTTTGTTCGCTATTCTACCTCACAAAAGGCGTATTGAGTGTACACCAAAAGAAATCATATTATGCAGGAATCCTTTTATGTTTATTAGCTGGAGTCTAGTTCATTAAACATAGGGTCAGACCCATAATGGTTTTATGACTCTAACACGGTCTTCAAATCATTCAACCTTCCAGTAATTAACGGTGATGTCATTCCTCTAACCAATATGCAAATCATTCCTCCACCTGAACCTTTTCCACAACCTTTAATTGACCCTCCATCTCCACCTCCATTTGTTGTTCCACCTACACCTCTACCACAACAAATGCCTACATCACAACCGATTTCCCCTTCACAACCATCATACATTGCATCTTCATCTCAATCCAATCCATTAACCTTTAACACCAACTTCAAAACCTTAAAAGATCACCCACATGATAACATCACTAGTTCCATTACAGATGGTGTGAGGATGCGGAGTCAATCTGGATTGATAAATGATTGTCTCTACATATGTTTCTTATCTCAAATTGATCCTAAAAATATCTCAATAGCACTTCAATACCCAAGTTTGGTTAAATCTATGTAGTTGGAGCTTCAACAGTTTAGGAATTTGAAAGTTTGGAAGTTAGTTGATCATCTTCCAAACAAATATCCCATCGGTACCAAATGGGTGTTTAGGAACAAGCTAGATGATCAAGGAGTGGTAGTAATAGACAAGGCAAGACTAGTTGTTCACAGATTTGCTTAGGAAGAGGGGTTAACTACACTGAAGTGTTTGCTCCAGTTGCTTGCATTGAAGCTATTAGAATATTTTTTGCACACACTTCTCATAATAACTTCAAAGTGTTGGATCTTATATGCCCAAGACACATACAAGATTGATGTGGTTAGTACATTATGATATAAGTCGGGTCACACCTAATAACAATCTAAACAAACACCCATAAATATTTATTTGTTGATATGATCATGCAAATAAATATTGACACCAATTTAGAAAATGGGTTTTCTAAATGATTGCATTTGAAAGAGAACAAATCATATGGATATTTTGTTCATGAGAAATTACTTGTATTGTTATTTAAAAGGATTAAGTAACAACAAATAAGAGTGTGGTTAAGTTATAAAATTAAAAGGGTTTAATTTTATAAACTTATACAAAGTTAAATGAGTGTGAAAATTGTTTTAAAATGAGAGGGAAACCCTCTCATTTTCAGTAGCCCCTTGGTGCTCCTCCTTGGGATTCCTTTTCTTGTTTTAATACAAGACTTGAACCAATTTCACTCTCCACTCAATACACACTCTCTCTCACAATTGCAAACTCCTCCTTGGGATTCCTTTTCTTGTTTTAATACAAGACTAGAACCAATTGCAAACTCTCTCTTCTTGTTTCTTGCTGAAAATTTTCGGATTTGAAGGAGGTTCTAGCTAAAATTTTCAGATTTGAAAAGAGGTGTAAGAAGAAGACTTTGGTGTTGCACTTCCTAATAAGTTGGGTGTTTGCAAGAGCTTGTGAGTATACTAGCTTTAGGTCTTCCCCTTTGGAAGCTTGCATTCAAGAAGATCATCATCTCCTTTTTCTCATCCGTACAATATCCCTTTGTTCTTGAAAGTAGTTTCAAGAACATCCTATGGTTGTTCATTTTCGTTTTTGATTGCATTTCATTTCGCATACAAATGATCTTTGTTCATGGGTTTGTTTTGAATCTAAAGTGGTTTATCAACCCATTAGGGGCTGTTTTGCCATGGATGTATGAATCCCTTATCTTTCAAAGTTTTATCTTACATGCTTTAGAATAAACCTTGAAAGATTAACATCAAATGGTTGATTGTTTTGTTTGGACAAAACCCTAAACTTTTGGTTTATGTTGGCCGAAACTTTTTGTCGGGTTTGTTGGACCTAAACAATGTTGTTTAACCATTTTAAACTTGAAAACGCAGCGGATTAACATCAAACGAATATCATTTGAAATCTGAAAAACATGGTTCATTACATGTCTACAACAAACCCAAGAATGCAAGGATCTTATATATGTGTTTGAACAAGTTATCACAAATAAAACAACCCAAAGAAGCAATACATACTACCTTGTATTTGCTGCTGAAAATCGTATGTGTATCATGAAGATGAGGCTGCTTTTGGATGGCCAAAACATCAACAATAGATGTCCTCAAGTGTTCATAC
>BJCO01000299.1:0-10365 GCA_018326465.1 Flaveria floridana | reverse complement strand
CATAATGCTTCTGTTACACATAATTAAATGATAATCGCATTGATGTAATGTAAATGAAGTCTTAGAGTTTTCATTTTATTTGTTATACTCATTCACCCATATGTATAGACACACACATACATATATATGTGAATGTATATCTCAAGAAATGCTATTTGCAGCTTTTAGTGGATTGGACAAGAGGAAAAAATGTAATATTTTCAAGTGCTGCTGCTTCTTTAACTGAACTTAGAGGACCATATGATGTTGCAAATCTAGCATGTTTACTTGGTTTCTCTATGGAATGTGCTAAAGCATCTGTTTCGAAAACATGTAGGTATGAATACCAACAAAAAAAAGTTTGTTTTACTATGGAGTTTGCAAGTATAGTTAGTTGTTATTAATTTCTAAAGGGCGTATCCTGCATTATGATATGTAGATCATTACTAGAGAATTCTTTACGGAAGAAGAAATTTGTCAAAGAAGCTATCAGGGTTGAATTAATCTCATCAACAGAGGATAGTTTTGATGAATGGCTCAAGTGGGACCCTATATCCAGCGGTGAAGGTGATTTGCAGTTAGATGACATGGCAAAATCATTTGCATCCAATAAAGAATCGAAAACGGTCAAAGCCATTGACTTTGTTGCAGTTATCAATGAATTGCCATCACATGGATTGCAAATCATCGACATGGTAACCGAAAATAAATTAGATTATAAGTCGCACGATCCTGATGCGAAAGACCAGTTATTAGAATCTGGCAACTGTGACATCACATCAGAAAATGAAAATCTTGAAACTTCAACTAGTATTGAAGCAAGTGAAACTTGTGCTATGATTATAGAAGAATCCGAGCAGCAAAATCTGCCATCAAAAGTTCACGAGGATGTACATGAAACAGGTGAAAATCTTGAAACTTTGGCTAGTGTTGAAGGTGAAACTTGTGCTATGATTATAGAAGAACCTGAGCAGCAAAATCTATCATTAAAAGTTCATGAGGATTTACATGAAGAAAATGTTACTGATGAAAAAGAGAGTGAAAATATCTGCAGTGATGTTCCAAATTCAGAAATTTTGATCTCACTTAATGATAATCCATCTTCTAATCTTCAGTGTGAAGAAGCCAACAACTTTTCTCCCAATGCCTTGATATCTCAACCAATGACTGCATCAAATCAAACAGGTATTTAACAAAATAAACCCTGATTCTATAATGCTTAAAACATGCAAAAAAAGTTGCTTTCATAATGGTGTAAATATGTTATGCGTGTACAACTTACAGATAGGATGTTGCCCTCCTCTGATGCATGTTTACCTGAAGAAGTTCAAGAAGAACACACGAGTGGTACAAAAGATGTTGCAGCAACACCTGTCAGCTCATGTTTGGTCTCTAATGGTGTATCTTTGAGTGAAGATAATCGAGAAGAACACACGAGTGTAACGGGGGAAGACGTTTCAACTGCACCTTCCTGTGCAATAGCCACTTTGAGATCTCAGGATGAGCTGCAAATTAATGGTTGTAGTTCAGTTGTTTGCGAGCCAATGGAAGATGTGTCGATGGAAGTCAACGTAGAGGTCAAAGATGATAATCATATGAATCATTTACCTGCACAGGAGTCTTCATCAGGTATCGAGTTCATTTAGCAAAGCCTTATAAACTGTGAAATTACTTCATTAAAACCGTGAATCCGTGATTTGAACTTGTTACTATATTTTGCTAAGAAAGTGTTATGTTTTTTGGAAAATTATAACATCTTTATACTTGTTTCTTGCTTCCTTACTTCCTTGCTTGCAGTTTCTTTTACACTTATCTGTGAAAATCTAGTTCCTCAATCGACTTTTCCCTTTTCCACTAATCACCTTAACCTGAAATATATTCATTCTATATGTGAGTAATAATACATACACGAATAACATATACACTCTATACGTGATATGTTGTTGTGTATCACATTAGTTTAAGTATCATTAATGTGAAGAAGTCTGATACGCGAGTAAAAGTTCTCATCCGACTTAGTCATGTATCTCATGGCTAAATTGGTGCTCTGTTTGTGACATGATTATATAAGTCTACCGCACCCAATACAATAATTTCAGGGATTTCTTTAAATTTTCAACAAATTCATTTGCTTGAATGTTCATTGTGTTAACCACCACAAACTATCGTCTTGACAGCCACCACCTTTCACCTTTCACCATCTGTCTCAAAAACTTAAATAACTCGATAAGTCTGATAACAGGTTTACTTAAACATACATCTTGAAAAATTAAGGACATTTTAGAAAGGCCAAAAAGCACAAAATAACCATGCCAGCTGTTTTTGATTACCAAAACACGCACTCTAAAACGTATAATTGCAAAAGCACATTGCTTTTTAGTGTCATTTGGTGAGCTTTTTGTAACATAACTTGTTATGTTTTATGTTGTTTGATTATGCAGGGAGAGTTAGAAGAAGGCATGGAAGTTCACGGCGGTCGGTATCGTTCCCTTTTAAACGGTTGTTGAAACCTTCACATTTCAACATAAAGAAAGCTCTAAAGATTAAAAGAAAAAGCACAGTTTTGTAAGTGATATTCGCTTCAATTCTTTTGGTTTGTTTGTTTTAACCATTAATATTTATTGAACACTGTTACATTTAGTTTATGAAAACACAATGATTTTGGGAGTTTGTGCACCTACATCAAATACTTGACTTTCTATTCTGTTCTTATAATTCTATGTTTAAAACTTGATGTCAATTGAACGACTCTCTTTACAGACACGTGTGTAACGTGTTATCATGGTAACTGAACATATATCTTTCTTTCAGATAGTGATTTACCACATTTGTAAGATGGGGGCGGTTTTTAGGATTAGATACACATTTCATTATAGTCATATTTGTTTTTCTCTATAAATTTTAAAATATAATTTTTTATAAATATTCAAATACACTATTGTGACATTTATTCTTATCTATGTTTCTGTATAATATTTTAAAACGTATATCCAACCCGGTCGGTGAATCAACACATAAACTGACCGATATACCACATAGTTATTTGCCTATTTGGTCTCAGACCTATGGTTTTCTATCTTTTTAGTTTTCGGTATGGTTTGGTCCGTCAGCAAACCATAAAAAAACCTAAAATATATAAAAAAGAAATGCTTTTAATTCTAAGACATGAATTATATTATATAGCAAAAAGAGATGTTGGCTGGGAGAGCTGTGTAATGTGCTAGTTGAACAGATCACGATCAGTGTTGTAAAAATCGGGCTAGTCGGCTGATAAATCGGTGATTAATTGTTAGTCGGTCAGCGACCTTGGCGGTTTCAAGTAATCGATGGTTAAAATCGGTAATCGGTCAACTGGTCAAAATCGGTCCAAATCGGCCCCAAATCGGCGGTTAGATTCCTGTCACATTTTGGTCAGATTCTGGGAAATGTTGGAAATTCTGGTCAAACCCTTGAAAATTTTGGTCAAATGTGTGTAAGTTTTGGTAAAACGTGTATGTATATATATAAATATGAACATTTTTATATAATTACATATAAAAATATGTGTATATCTATATAAAACTGAAAATTACTTATAGAAATTTTAATCCGATTAATCCTGATTAATTGCTAGTCGATACTCTACTGTTCGACTAGCGCCTAGCGATTATTACAACCATAATCACAATCAGGCATTTGCTTTGTATATTTTCTTTATTTGACTGTCATATCCTTTTGTTTATAAACATGATCACACAAATAATAAGGCAAATAACAAGAGTGGTTTGATGATTTAAACACTTGCCTTCAACGCACTCCCTTCGACTTCGAACCTCAGCAGGCTCTCCATCCTGATTTTCTAGCTTTTTTTAGTAACAACTTCTATTAATATTAGCTTATTTCTTCAAGATTTATTAACTTTTTTTTTTGAGAAATTTTTGTTTATTTCTTTTTTTTTATATGTTTGAGTTTTCTTTAATTTTTATTTAGATTTTCTTTATACTTTAGGTATATAATCTTTCAAAAACTACAATACTAAAAATCTCTTCATAATAATTTAAGCAAATAATCTTTTAAAATTTACAATAAGCAACTAAAGTTTGAACTGTTTTGCCTTTAGATTTTTCAAATTTTGTTAATTATTGTCATGTATGTTTCCATATTTAAATTAAAACTTAACCCGCTGAAAACCATAGCCACAACCATAATCAAGAGACGTTACTGACAAAAACAAATTTGAAAATCATAATCATAACCATAATCTCTTTAGTATTTTTCATCCATAGGGATGCTAATTAATGGGTCTGGAAAGAATGAGATGTAGACAAACCTTACTCTTATTATAAGTGATAGAGAAACTACTTTTAATGAGATCTTAACTCCATTTTACGCAATAGTCTCAAAAACACCCAATAAGAAGAGTACACTATACTGAATCTTACAATCAAGATACAATATACCGCAAAAAAACACATACCAACAATACTTGATTATGAAACACAAACAAAGACGCATAGTGAACAATAATATACCAGAATTAGTGACGCACACTATATAAATGTCAATAAGAAGTAGAAGATGAACAAAAATATATTAACATCAAGAGGGGTCAAAGAGCTATAAAATATACAAGGAGCGATATTGGGACACTATTTAAATGTAAACAAGAAGCACACAATGAACAACAATATGTAATTTTAAAAAGAATCAACCAATGCCACTAAGCTAGTGACAATAAACAATCAGATACTAGCACGCACGAGCCACTAGATAATACCTAACACACATCTAAACCCTCATATAGACATTCTTAACCTGAATCATATGTCTTCACATACTCCTAACTTGTAATATGTTCTTAGAGAGATGTAACTCTAACAATCTTTTTCTAATCTTCTTATACCAAGTCAGTTTAAACATGCATCTAATCTTTCTCCCCTAGACATTGAAGTACTCTATTGCTCTAGCTGTAGCTGTTATATGTGTTTTCTTAACATGCTCAAACCATCTTAAGATCCCCTCCCTTATCCATTATGTTAGCCACCACTAACCTATGTCTGAAAACATCATTCCTTATTCGATGAAACCTCATGTGCCGAAACATCCACCTCAACATCCACCTCAACATCCTCATATATGCTACGTTCATCTTGTACGCACATCTTTTTGATTGTCTAGTAGTCTGTTTCATATAACTTAGTCAGTCGTATCACGACTCTATAAAATTTCCCCTTTTAACGAGCTCAAAAGGAGTGCCTATATGATGACAATATTCACAATGTAGAAAAAGTAAAAAAAAAAAAATGAAACCTGAGTTTTCTCCTCAGCAACCGAGTCGACTGAGTCACTCAGTCTCCTCCTCCAACACCACCAAAAATCACCATCTCCCCCCTTCTATCTTTCTGCAAACTTACACCCTTTTATCCCTCTAACCCTAATTTTCCCCTTTTTCATCTTTTCAATTACACCCACAAGCAAACAACCCACTTATCCCCACATCTCCATCATCATCATAATCATCATTCTTCTTCACTCATCTCTCTGTTACCTCACGAATTTGGTCTCCGTACGATCCCCTTTCTAGGGTTTTCCACATACAAACACACCCTCGAAGTTCTTGTGGAAATCGCAACGTTAAAGGAATTTGATGTTTTCGTCTTCGATTTTCATCAGCGTCTGAGCTTCCGCTTTGTGGGGTTAGCGAATTAAGGTGATTATCGATCAAATTTTAATACCCTAACTCGTATGATCAATAACGTTTACGTTTCAAGCAGTAGATTAGAGTTTGAGTGAGTATGATTTCTGTTGAAGATTTGTTGTTGGTTTATTGATAGTCCATGCTTCGATTGCATTGTTTACAATTTGTGTTTTTTTGATTAGGGTTCGTCTTGAATTGAGGGATTTTGAATTGGGTTGGTAGAATTTGGGCTCTTGGATGGCGATCGAAAAAAATGGTGTTAAAGCTGTTGCAAGCACTAGATTGGAGTTTGAGTTTAGTAGGGAAGAAAGTATGTCTAGTTTAGAAGATGAGTTTCAGAAACGAGGTGTTGAACTGGATGAAGAAGATGATGATGAAGATTGTGATTCGGGTGCTGGTTCTGATGACTTTGATTTGCTTGAATTGGGTGAAACCGGTGAGGAATTTTGTCAGATTGGTGATCAAACGTGTAGTGTACCTTTTGAACTGTATGATCTTACTGGGTTAGGAGATATTTTATCAATGGATGTTTGGAACGATGTTTTAACAGAAGATGAACGTTTAAGTCTAACGAAATATCTTCCTGATATGGACCAAGAACATTTCATGAGAACGGTGAAAGATCTTTTTACAGGTGTGAATTTTCATTTTGGAGTTCCAATGGACACACTGTTTGATATGTTGAAAGGAGGTTTATGTGAACCAAGAGTTTCACTTTACAGACAAGGACTTCGGTTCTTTCAAAGGCATCACCATTATTATATGATCAGGAAGCATCAAAATACCTTGGTCAACAATCTTTTTCAGATACGTGAAGCTTGGTCAAAGTGCAGGGGGTACAGCATTGAGGAAAAGCTTCGTGTGTTGAACATCATGAAAAGTCAAAAGAGCTTAATGTATGAAAATATGGAAGAATTGGAAACCGATTCTTCAGAGGATTCGGCTGAAGGGTTATGGAGAAACAAGAAGATAAAAGAACATAAACAAAAGTGGGGTCAGGGTCAGGGTCATTATACTGGATTTCGATCAAGTCCCACATTAGCTTTAGAACCCACTGCTTTTGGGAAGCAAAACTCGAAAGGAACTCTAAAGGTTTCGGGCTCAAAAATGTTTACTACCAAAGAACATATAAACCCATTTTCTTCTCTTGAAGTGAAGCACGGGCCTTTGGGTTCATCATCATATCTTTCTAGACAAATAAGGGATCAGGAAGAGAGATCAATGTATGATGTCACCGTACATCGAGAACATAATTTGACAGATAAATTCGGGAAGAAATATAAAGATTTTAGTGGTGAAGAATTTCAAGAAACTTTTATGGGTTTGCCTGTGGCATTGAAGAATGATATGAATACTTTTGGTAGAAATAGGGTTGTAAATCAGTTATCTGATATTAGAGTTTTGACTGCAAAACCATCTAGTTCAAGATTTCCTTATGATTATGGGAAGAAGCTCAAACATCCTGAGTATAATCAGAAAGTTGATGTAGAAGATGGATTGAGGTATAGGAACCCACGGGGTTTAAATCTTCCGCAGTTTGATGATCAACAAGATCCATTTTGGCATCAATCACCAGGGGAATCCATTGATCCATACAGGTATGTTGATTTGAAGTGTTTTGATTTGGGGTTTGAAACTGATTATCTGATGACCAGTTTCAATATTTGGATAAATAATTTTATGCTAGTTGCAACGACACTAATTATCAAAGGTTAAACTTTTCTTTTACCTATATGATTTGAGGACGTCTCTTTTTTTTCAAAGAAAGAGTCAATTTTTGGTCATTATATGTATTAACTTTATAAAGAGTTCAAATTGTCCAAACACCAACTCAAACAGCTGATTATCACAACTTTAAATAGCAAAATCACTTATCTGATTCTGATTATTCAAAATGATATAATCATTTTCAAAACGTATATCCACACACCCTATTAAAGAAACTTTTGATTGAGAGGTATGATTGTTGGGATGTGGACCGCAGGATGGGAATGAAGAAGGGCAGAACGGTCCAAACCCAAAATGGAGGACTGGTTGTGGCAGCTGCTGAAGGAATGAAAATGTTAGCAAAAGGCGAAGAAACAGAATCAGATTCATCTGAACAATTTGGTGAAGATGACGATAATAACCCTTTGATGAGAAGTAAATGGGCTTACCCCAGTGGTGTGAAATCCGGGCCAAATGTCAAAAAACCAAAACTTGGCGGCAAAAACAATAATAGCAATGTTAAAGATTTTGATGGATCATTACATAATTCAAGAAAGAATGGTGATTTTCGTGGCAAACAGAAGGGTAAAACACATGGTAACAATCTTTTAAATGATTCTAATGGTGATGCTCATATTGATGATATGTTCTCAAGAAAAATGTATCCTGGTGGGAAGAGGAGAAAAGGAGTAATTGGAAATGACTATTCTACCCCTCCGTCAATGCACATGAATGATAATTTCAATGATGAGCATCTAATGTCTGCCAGAAGTCGTCAGATGCTTGAAGGGTATGGTCAAGATCATCATGAACTGGTGGATGTTCGAATATTAGGTGGTAATTCAGGGTCCAAGAAACGGAGATTAAAAGAGGAGTTGATGTTCACGGATGATCATGATCAAGAAATTCAAGGTCGAGCTCAAAGTCAACTCAATGATGTCTATGTTAATACTGTTTGGAAAAGGAAATGGACTGATGATATTTCTGATGAGAATGTGATCCCTGAGCCAACGGTTATGGATATAGCAGAAGAAGATGCAGATTTAGAAAACAATACACAGAAAAAACCGTTTACCTTAATCACACCTACGGTTCACACTGGATTTTCATTCTCGATCATACACCTTTTATCAGCTGTAAGAATGGCAATGGTAACTTTACTTCCAGAAGACAGTGTAAATGATGAGGCAAAACAGGAAGTTGTTAGCAGTGATCCTGATGTAAATCCAAACGTCCCTTCTTTGACCGTTAAGGATATAGTCAACCGGGTCCAGTCTAACCCGGGTGACCCGTGTATTCTTGAAACTCAAGAACCACTTCAAGATTTGGTAAGAGGGGTGTTAAAGATATTCTCTTCAAAAACTGCACCTTTAGGAGCAAAAGGCTGGAAACAGCTCGTACTATATAAAAAGCCTGTTAAATCGTGGTCGTGGGTTGGGCCTGTTTCTCAGGGTTCATCAGATCATGATATTGTCGAAGAAGTAACATCTCCTGAGTCGTGGGGACTTCCACACAAAATGTTAGTTAAGTTGGTTGACTCGTTTGCTAATTGGCTAAAAAGTGGTCAAGAAACATTACAACAAATCGGAAGTCTACCCCCTCCACCTTTGACTTTAATGCAAGCCAACTTAGATGAAAAAGAACGGTTTCGAGATCTACGGGCTCAAAAGAGTCTCAACACGATAAACCCGAGTTCAGAAGAAGTTCGGGATTACTTCCGTAAAGAAGAAGTTTTAAGGTATCTAATACCGGACCGGGCCTTTGCATATACAGCTGTGGATGGTAAGAAGTCAATTGTGGCTCCATCAAGAAAAGGTGCAGGAAAACCAACATCAAAAGCCCGAGACCATTTCATGTTGAAACGAGACCGACCACCTCATGTAACCATTCTTTGTCTGGTTCGTGATGCGGCTGCACGGTTACCTGGAAGTATCGGGACACGGGCTGATGTTTGTACTCTAATTCGGGACTCACAGTACATAGTAGAAGAAGTTTCGGATGCTCAAGTGAATCAAGTGGTTAGTGGTGCATTGGATCGTTTGCATTATGAGCGCGACCCGTGTGTGCAGTTTGATGGCGAGAGGAAACTATGGGTCTATTTGCATAGAGACAGAGAAGAAGAAGATTTTGACGATGATGGCACTTCGTCTACTAAGAAATGGAAACGACAAAAGAAAGAACCTGTTGAAGCGTCTGATCATGGTGGTGGTGGTGGTGTTGGTGGTGATGGTGCGGGTGTAGTGACTCTGGCTAATCATGGAAGCGGTGAGCCAACGGGGTTTGATTTGAGTATGGAACCGTCAGGGGCGAATAACGGTGAGTTGTTAGACGATGGGCGCGAGGAAGATGTTGTTGAGGTCTTAAACACAAGTGTTTCTTGATAAAGTTTCTTTTAAGGTATGGCGGTTAATTCGGTTACTGGTAATTGTTTATTTTCAAGGGAATATATGTTTTCGGGTATGGCGGTTAATTCGGTTTGTTTTGATGTTTTTGTAAGGTACCCGAGGGATGTAGTAATAAAAATAATGCACAGAAACGAATGGATTTTTGACATACAAGAAGCAACTGGGTCAGTGTTAAAAGATTAATATGTAGTTTGGTGGTATATAGGATTATTTATTATATTTTTATTTTATAATGAATTTACAAATGTCTGATTAATTATGTGGACTAGTGTTGTGGCAATCCGTTGGACCGGGTTGGAGTGATACCGGTTGCGTAGTCGGGTCGGGTCATGTTGGGTTGCTGGTTTCATTTATAAATAAAACATACACGTATACTTGGCGTATGTAAGAGCATTCACAGCCTGTTCTCTATAAATCTGTGAGTGCGTTCTCTATATTATAGAGAATGGTTATTAGTGGTTGTGAATGAAGGATAGAGAACGTGTTCTATTCATCTCTATATTTGGTAAAACACTGTTTATCTCTATTAATTTTTTAATATTTGTTGAAAGTGGTTGTGAGTGGAGGAGAAAGAAAATGTAATGATAAAAGTATAAA
>BJCO01000298.1:0-16616 GCA_018326465.1 Flaveria floridana | reverse complement strand
AAAGTCTTGGATGAACCTTCTGTAATAACCCGCCAAACCCAAGAAACTACGGATCTCGGATGGCGTCTTTGGAGACTTCCATTGCATCACCGTCTCAACCTTCGACGAATCCACCATAATTCCTTTAGCATTCACCACGTGACCCAGAAATTGAACCTCGCGTAACTAGAAATCACACTTAGAGAATTTGGCATACAGCTTCTCTCTTCTAAGTGTTTCTCGTACTTCCCGAATGTGACCAGCATGTTCTTCCTTGCTCTTTGAATAAATCAGGATATCATCAATAAACATAATCATTGATTTATCTTACATGGGCTGACACACTCGGTTCATTAAATCCATAAAGGCAGCTGGTGCGTTAGTCAAACCAAAAGACATAACGAGGAAATCGTAGTGTCCATAACGCGTGCGAAAGGCTGTCTTAAGGATATCTCGCTCCTTAATCTTCAGCTGATGATAACGAGATCGAAGATCTATCCTTGAGAACTAACTGGCACCTTGTAACTGATCAAACAAGTCATCGATCCTCGGTAACAGATACCGATTCTTCACCGTCAGCTTACTCTGCTGTCAGCAGTCGATGCACATCCGCATACTACTGTCCTTCTTTTTCATGAACAAGACTGGAGCACCCCATGGAGAGTTACTTGGTCAAATGAACCCTTTGCCCATCAATTTCTGCAGTTGATCCATGAATTCCTTTATCTCAGTCGGATCTAATCGACATGGTGCTTTGGCAACGGGTTGAGCACCGGGTATCAGATCAATCTGAAACTCAATCTCGCGATCCGGTGGCACACCTGATAAGTCTTCTGGAAACACGTTTGGGAAATCACACACCAGTGGTACGTTAGACAGTTATGGTACTGACGCGTCCACATCTTTCACGTAGGCTAGATAGGCACTACATCCACGTCTCATGAACTTCCCCACCACCGCAATTGAAATCACCTTTGGAATCGTGGTAACACGATCGCCGTAAACTGTCACCGAACTTCCATCGGGCGCAATTAGTCTAATCATCTTCTTGCGACGTACGATGTTTGCCTCATAGGTTGCTAACCAGTCCATCCCTAGTACTACATCGAATCCACCTAGGGGCATCACATGTAAATTGGCATAAAACTTATGGCCTTCTAGTTCTACGGCATAATCCTCAATCATATTAGTAATTCTAGAAGACTTACCAATAGCAGTTTCTACCTCAAATGGCTCATCAATACTCCTACTACTAACAGACAATTTAGCATAGAAAGTAGTAGAGATGAAACTTCTACTAGCACCAGAATCAAATAATACAGAGGCACAAGTTTGGTTGACTAGAAGCATACCTGACACGACATTGGGGTCTACTCTGGCCTCCTCCCGGGTCATCAAGAAAGCTCTAGCACTTGCCCTCTGCCCTTCTTCTTCAGCCTTCTTCTTCGCCCCAGAACTCTCAGCCCTTGGCTTCTTCCAGTCCTTGCTCACGTGGCCCTCTTCGCCACAGCTATAACACCTCGGCACCCTACAGTCTCTAGCAATCTAACCAGGCTTCCCACACTTAAAGCATACGTTCAATCCCAACCTACACACACTGGTATGCTCCCTTCCATATTTACCACACTTCCTCAGCCCCGAGCTTGATGTCGCCCTACGATCATCCATCTTTATCTTTTTTTTGTTTGGATCAAAGCCACCATGTCCAAACTGCTTACCATTCCAGTTCTTATCACCACCCCCTATTTTCTTTACCTCCACCATAGTCTCCTCTCGCTCATCATACAACCTACCCACCAGGTCTATAGCTGATTGAAAGGTACTTGGTCGAGTAGCAATCAAATGCCTACGTATATCAATTGGCAACCCCTGGACATACCTCTTAATCTTCCTGGATATCGGGGTCACCTGATCTGGCACCAGCCCTGCCATCTCATTGAATTTGGTGGTATTCTGTTGGTGCGTCATAGTTCCCGCTTCCAGTTGTAGGAACTCCCTCTCGATCTTGTCCAACTCCCTGTGAGGACAGAACTCCCCAATCACCAACTTTTTTAGTTCTGGCCACCTTATCTTTCCAATGGCCCTGCTACCCTCGGCCTGGACAATATTGTCCCACCAGCATAAGGCCGAGTCCACCAACGAATGGGTGGCAAACTTCACCTGCTTATCTTCTCGGCACTCACTGATATCCAGCACCGCCTCTATCTCCCTCACCCATCGGTGAGCAGCAGCAGCATTATCGCTCCCATCAAAAGTTGGGGGCTTGCATCTCTGAAATGCCCATAGTTGCATCCTCGTGCAGTTTCCTGCACCGCTTCTTCCTCCTCCTCCTCACTTGAGACAATCGTCTCGGTCTCCGATCGTTCCCTCTCTTCCCTTCATGTGGTCCTTCACCTTTCTTTCTTCTCGTCCTCTCTTACCGCCTTGATCACTTCAGTCACTACAGACGATAGAATCGTCTGCATGAGTTGATGGACTTCCTCGACGACCGCCTCCTTCACCGAAGCCCTTATGTTCATACTCTCATCACCACCCTCCTGGTGATGCACCTCGGGCTCTTCTCGATCCCTCTTAGCAGTCTTAGTCTTATTCTTAGTGACATGCGGTTCAACACCACATCCTCCCTGTGCTTCACCCATACATGCCTTAGTCTTATTCCTAGTGACAAGTGGTTCAGCACCACGTCCTCCCTCTGCTCCACCCCTAGAGGCCTTAGATGACCTACCTCCAACCATTTTCTGATCACTATAAGATTCAAACACTAACACGGTCATTCAAGGAATAGCTCAGTTTATGTTGAGTATAATAAGTCCCTAATTACAGTGGCCAAATGTGATTAGCCACTTACTTTACTCTTCACACCCTAAGTATTTCCTCTCCTGACTACATCAGTATGTAAATCTACTAAGAACAGATAAGTCAAATAACACACGCACCTAATACTGGTTAACTTTAAGAAAAGAAATACCTGATGGCACGTAGCTACTCGGGCTGACATCCCTCCATTCGTCCCATTTTCAGTTTAAGTTTAGGTTTTTGTAAATATTTTCCCAATTCTGTTAAACTTGGGCTCTGATACCAACTTGTAAGGCCCCGTTCCCGTAGTCCTCACAGTTGGATGATCATCGCATTATTACATAAAATCTTACTTAACTCATAAAATATTGCAGCGGAATTCAATAACAAAAACCATTCATTTCTATTAATAAATACTGTTGTTAAGCAATACAATAGGGTTTGAGTTACAAAAGAATTGTTTAATTGCATTACAAAATAACAATATCATAAGTGGAGAATGGATGTCATTCTTGCCCCGCTGAGTAGCTTCACCCTCGTACCATCCTCAGCAATGATTACCTGTCAACTGAAAATGTATAAAAGTCAGCTTTGCTGCGTGAGTTCTAGTTGTAAAAGCGGTAAAATACCTTGTATAACTTATATATGAAAATACACTTTTCAAATAAATACTTTCTTTGCTTTCGTACGTGAGCACGCATCATATATACATCAAGGTAATATTTTCTTTCTTGCTTTACTATGCGCATTCGTTCATTTCGTATTTTTATCATTATCTTTCACTTTCTTATGGACCAATGTACAATACCCCGAACATTGTGCATGAAGCTGATGTTGGGCCTGTGGTATATAAATAGACCACAAACATTGTGCACTAAGCTGACCCTGTCACCTAGGGTATGCAACAAGGGTCCCTGTCAGTCTCAATGGCTGACCCTGTGTGCATCCTTTGGGATAGCTAACCCACATCACAGTTGAGCTAACGACAACATGGTCGTGTACCTCCTATGCATTCTTTCATTTATGTTCCACTTTTCTTTCATTTATGTTCCACTTTTCTTTCATTTATGTTCCACTTGTCTTTATCATTAATCTTTCACTATTATTAATGATAATACTTTACGTTTATGATCATAAACACACCATATAAAGTCACACTATAATAATTAATATGGGACATAAGAACAGCTTATAATTATGCATAGTAATAACAATTAAGACCCTAAAGTCAAACTACGGTCAAACCCTAATCATTCTGTTTTTTCTCAAATTTCAGAAAATAATCTAAGCGTTATGGGCGCATGAGCACTATGCAGGCGCATGAGGCCTGTTTAGGCGCTTTACAACTATGCGGGCGCATGAGTCTACTTAGGTGTTTCAATACTTAGATGCATGAGCCAATTCAGGCGCATGGGCACTATTTGGGCGTATGGGGTACACTTAGGTGCATGTACTTAGGACTTAGGCCCATGAACTACTATTTAGGCACATGTACTTAGACTCAGAATTTCTAAGGCATGTCTAGGCGTATGTGGGTACTGTTTGGGCACATGAACCCAATATGGGCGCATGACCCTACTTAGAACCCTTTCTAAGGCAAATATTAGGTGCACGAGCCTTATGTAGGCGCATGTGCATCTGTTGAACACATTTCTAAGTCATTTTCAAACCCAAATCATTATACCATCCTGTCCTAAGCTTGTTACCACCATTCTAAGCCTAAACATCATATAGACACCCATAAAACATCATCATGCAACATGGAACATACGGGCATACATACATAATCATGCTAAAACCATTTTTAATACATTTTCAGCCCCAAAGAAGCTTTAAAACAAGTAAAATACAGGGTCTAGAACTCACCTTGTGTAGAAGACATGTAAAACTCCTCCCAACTGGCTATTACAAAAGAGTCCCAACACCTAACAAGCACAAAAAACCACCAAAACACAAACAACACTTAGAAATCGGTTACTAAGGTGGAAAACCTCAAAGAACCAAGCCAATTAACATCAAAACACTCACCTTTAAACTTCTTTTTCTTCTTTTCTTCAAGAACCGAGAGAAAACCCCACTTTTCTTTCTTTCTTTCAGCAGTTGTAACAAGAGGAGCATGGTCGACCATGCTCCTTTTGTACATTCACTTTTTTACTTTTTGTACTATTTACACTTTGGCCCCCCTCCACTTATGCTCCTTTTCCTTTTATGAAAGATACTTTTATTTCTCTTTTATTTTGACCAAGTTTTGGGTGTTATACCCAGTGGGGAAGCATAGTTCATATCCAGCTTGTACATATCCTCTCTCCTAGGAGATTGAAGAAGCACCAATTTCTGAGGAATTATCATCGTAGGCTTGAGGATAATGCACTTATGTTCTGTGAAAAGCATTTGATGTTTTTTATCACAAAATTAAGAAACACTCAAAAAGATTGTGTTCAAGCGGTTACTTTGTCAACTTTTAACTTACCATTGAATATACTACCTCTACCAGAAATGTATCCTCCGGCTTCACCTCCAAACTAGATAGGACCTCCATCAAAGTGTTCAAAAAGTTGTAGGAGAGATCTGTTCCCTGTCATATGCCTGGAGCATCCACTGTCAATAATCCATATGTTTCCATTCTTATCATGTGGATGTCCCTACACATATGGTGAAATTATTAGTTACTATTGGAAACCCAAGCCTTGTTGGTCTTGGGCTCTTCCAATGTAGATGACATAATTGAACCAAAATATATGCATGGGGGTTCAACTATCATTTCTTAAGAAAAGGTTTGGGCTGCAGCATCTTGTCTGATCTTTCACTCCATCCCATGGTTGATCAGTGTAGATGAGCCTTTGGAGGCTTGAGCAGTATGGCTTGCTTTCGAGGCTTCTTTCTTTTCGGAAGAAGTTATCACCAACTTTTCTTTTGAAGCAGTCTTCTTCTTGGAAGGTTTCAAAATGATTCTTTTTATTCCTTTGTTTGTTCTTTGGCTTGTCTTCCAAAGCTATTTTCCTTTCGGAAGAATGAGTTTCTTCTAAAAGCAACTTGGCTTCGGAAACAAGCTTTCCTTGCCTTAACATTTGGACTAGATGGTAAGGTCCAAATGTGAAACCTTCATTGACTCCTTCTTTCTTAATATTGTTTGCATAATGTGTGCTTGCCGGATTGTAGTAACAATCTTTAGCCATATGGTTATGCAAACCATAGATTATGCACTCAATGTTAACTTTGATAGGGCATGAGGGCTGTTATTTCTTGCAATACTTTTCTTCTTCAACACCCTTCCCCTTTAACTTCTGATTTTTCAGCTAGATAGGAACACTGGTACTACACTCCTTTCCTGAATCAGAGTTTCCAACCACTTAGAATCCAGCTAAAAATACACCCTTTTGCCTTGGGTCTATTTTCAATTTAGACTCGGCCACCTTCTTGGCAGTTTTTTTGCTGCCTTGATTTTGTTCTTTCTATCTTTGGTGGTCAGGGGTTGATCATCAGCGGTGTGGATGGGGTTTTCTATCTTATCCTTCACTGTGGTGGTCACCATTGTTACATAATTCTTCTACTCATTGGGTAGTGGGTCAGCAGTTGGAAGATCTTGCTCATCGTACCATATCTTAGTTATCTAACAAATATATGAGAGTGTGGTGGAGAAATTTCATTAGTTCCCAACCCACTTTTGTTTTGATAACACACCTTTGATTGGGAAGATGATGCAATGATGGTATTGGTTATGCTCTTGAATAGCATACTTCTTTGCTTTAGCCGCAACTATTACTAGCTGGGCTTGAGCCTCGGTCAACTTTGATATTAAATATTTTATTTAAGCCCTGTAGTTTGAATGTTCATGTCTTAAAGAAGATACACTTTTCTCTAACTTTTTAATTTTGAATTTATAGTCAGATTATGCTCTCTTAAAGTTAGATTTTAATATGTTTAAGGACTCAATATCATATTTAATTTCCATGTTGTAGTCCTGATATAGTTTAACCTTAGCAATACAGGATGGGGTACAGAGATGTTCATATACGTTGGTGTCTTCAGTTCCAGCCATGAGAGCTTGAGCAAGAGTGACATCTTGCACCATAAAGATCCAATCAACTTCTTGAGCAACAACCATAGTTTGTTGTTCAGTTGGTTTGGCAGCAGGTTTTGGGGTAGCAGGATGTTGGGAGGCTTGAGTTGCTCCAAGATTAGATCTAGGAGCCTTACATTCCCTTACAAAGTGAACAAGTTGATTGCAGTTGTAACACTTGGCCTTTGACTTGTCAAACCCAAATTTACTGTTGGTTGGGTTTTGAGGGAATTGCCTTCCAGTTCTCTTGAAGAACTTCTTTGCTCTATAGGTTAAAAGAGCCATCTATTGGACAATGCCCATGTATTCCAAATCATCTGGGCTAAAACACTCGAAATCATCAAAACAGAATTGAAAATCTCCTGAGTGCTCATTTCCTGAAACAAAAGCACAACCATCTTGAAAAGGATTTTGTTGAGCCTGGTTGAGACCTGGGTGTCTCAGGAAATGTGATGTAAGGACCAGAAGAGGATGATAGCTATTGGGGATAGTTCAGGTACATTTGGGGCTGGGGAGTTCTTGAACCTTCAGTAGCATGCAGGGCATTACTGATGGGAAGGTTTGAGCTTCTGTTCACCTGATGGCCCTTCTGAGTCTCCATCTCCATACGGTATCCATCAAGGATTCCATATGGTTCAGTCATGGTAAGAGTGTGAGATTCTCAGTTCTTTTGATTGAGACACAGCCATAAGTCCACTCACGAGGAAGTACAATCATGAATTTTCTTACTATGTCCCTTTTTTCAAGACCCACTCCCATAGATTGAAGAGATGTAATCAAGTCCATGTACCTGAAGTATTGTTAGCTCAAGGTCTCACCAAAAATGTATGTGAAGTTTTCAAACGTCTGCTTTAGTACATCTTTCTTGGACTCCTTGGATTAAGTGGAACCAAAGTACATCAATGTCAAAGCATCAAATAATTCTTTGGCTGACTTGATTGCTGAAAGCCTACCATTATGGAGTTTGGTATGGTTGTAAGCAACATGATCATGGCTTTGCAATCGATGTCAATCTTCTTGAAGTCTTCATTAGATTAGTCTTCAATAGTTTTCTCAATCATGGCACCATTACCAGTCGGAGATGCCACCTTTGGCTTGTAAGGACCATGAGTGACTGATCTCCACATTCGGCTACCTTGATATTTGATGAAGCCTTTAATATGTTGACACCAAGCTCTAAAGTTATCAGGGGTGATAATAGGGCCTAGGTCATGGTTCCCATCTCAGTCTTAGAAAATTTCTGGTTGAGAGCCATTTGAGTGAAGTGAGTAAATATGAAGAAAAAGGATGATTTAGGATGGTTAGATCTCACAATCAAGAGCCTAAAAAGCTCTGATACCAATTGCAAGATTGGTGTTGGTCTCTCAACACAAGTTTTATCTCACATACTCACTAAGTCTCACTCGGTTGATGAAGCAGAATCTCTAACTAAGTTGTCAATAAGATAATAAGTTAATGAATACAGCAATGGTTTTCAAGATACTTGTATATATTACTTCTCAACTCAGTATTACAAGACTCTTACAAGCATGGTTTGATGAGTTACAATGAGAAACTATATATACTACTATCTACAGCCTGTTATACTTGGATGACCAGCTGGAATTTACAACAAGACAAATACTACATTGCTAGAAGTAAAGCATCTAAGATAAAATACTATCCTAGATTAGGTAGTCATGATAGGTTCATGACTTACCTTTTGTCACCAACTAAAGATGGAAGTTGTATTAATTGATAAAGGTGAACAGTGGACTAAAGTATGGTCAACTACATGGGCATGGGAAAGCGTCATGCAGTTTGTCAGAGGTTGCAGCGAATGTCTGACAACCCATACTTATATCCACTGGTTCATAGTTGGTTCTTCCGAAGGTAAATGGCTTCGGAAGAGTAAGTTCTTCCGAGCCCATTTATACTTCATAAGAAACAACTTCTTCCGAGTCTTCTGCAAGTCTTCATGACTTTCTTCTTTGGAACACATTGACTTGCATCGTTTAAGTGTGAATACTTCAGAAGAGGAGCTTCTTAGTCTTGAAAGATTTAGTTCTGTCTTCAGAAGTTCTTCATATACTTTGGAAGGAAAACTACTTAGTCTCGGAAGACTTAGTTTTCCTTCAAAAGCTCATACTTTAAGCTTCGGAAGATCTTCAACTTGCCTTCAGAAGAGTTGCTTTAGCTTCGGAAGACTTCTTCAATTGTACTTCAAAATTCTTCTAAGTGTTGTTTTAGTTGAACCAGCCTCATATGATCGAACAACAATTAAGATTGGGAGGTTATGGGTGGGTTATAAATGAGTCAAAAGATAGGGAGTTTTGGTCTTACAAATTTTATAAAAAAGGTAGGATGTTAGAAAATTATTTTATAAAAAGTTTGTATTAAAGTTGTAAAATTTGAGATGTTTTTGGACGATTATAAAGACTTTAAGATAATATTTTTATAGAAGTATAATAATAATACACTTTTATAAAAATAGTATGATTAAGACTTTCTATAAAATTAAGGATGGGAGTTCATAAAAGTTTACCTTTATTATACATGTGCACAACAATAACAAATGTGTACTTTTATAAAAAGCTAAGAACTTTAATAATAAAATAAACTTTAGAAATTTTATTTATATATCAAAACTTTACAATATTACTAATTTAGACTTCCATTCATTATCATCAACTCGTAGCACAAGTAAAGTTATAAACCAAAAATTAGTCATACTAACAAATGCAAGTATTATAGAATCTTTGTATAGCATGTATAAGACTATACGTTATCATGTATAATACTATGTATGATAAAACAAATAATTGTTAGAGCCTCTTGAAGATTAACATGTAGTCTTTAGATTTCTTTTGTATAAGTTTTGTCATAGTATAGGGACTAGTTTGTAAATATTTGTTCCTTTGTTTATTGATAGTATAAATAGCTCAGATGTGTGTGTGCAGTAGGCTAGACTAGACGAGACTAGACTTGTAACTGCTACTTACACTTGTAATTATCTTTGCTTCTATCAATGAACAACTATGAATTTTTCTTGATTGTTTGCATTGATTTGATTATATTTATATGTTTTTGATTGAATTGCATTCTAACATCATCACAGATCGATTCATTTGATCCTATCAAATGGTATCAAAGCTGTTGGTTCAGTGATTGAGTTTGTTTGAACTTGCAAACTCATAAATCACTTGAATCTGTGATTGATAAGCAATTCGATTGAAATATTGTTGATTTCAGTTGTGTTTCATCACTTGAAATATGAATTGAATCACAATTTTTAGTACAAATAGTTCAAAATCAGTGAATTGATTGAATTTGTGTTTGAACTTGTTCTTCACAGTCGAACTGAAAATTTGAACAAAAGATTGATTTGTTGTTGTTAATTGAAGAAATTGAAGTTAACGGATAGTTAATCGGTCTAAAAACTACCTAATTGGAAGTTTTTAGATCAATTCATTAAGTTTTGAAGAATTTCAGAAGAATTGAGTTCGTTATGTTCATAAGAACTTGTTGAATTTGGCGCATTAGGGTTAAAACACTGATAAAAATTGCCTAAGTGTTAGGCGCTTGACAACTGTTCAGGCGCTTTTGCACTATTTGGGCGTTTTTAGGGTAGGCGTTTTACCACTGTTGAGACGTTTTTCAACTGTTTGGGCACTTTGAAATTACTCAGAAGCCAAGTAATTCTAGGCGCATCACAACTATTTGGGCGCATTTGAACTGTTTGGGTGCTTTTCAACCCAGGCGTCTGACAACTGTTCGGACGCATTTCAACTGTTCAGACGCATCAAAGTTGGGCGTTTTTGAGAATTATTCTAAGGCATTTCCTTAGATGTTTCTATGTTAAAAGTCGGAAGTATCACCACTGTTGGGATGTTTCAGTACTGTTCAGGCGCATCACTTTAACGCTTCGAAATTTTTTGAAAAAAATTGAAAAATCCAAAAATATTTTAATTCATTTATTAATTCAAAATCTTAAAAACAACAAAAATATTTCTTCTTCTTAAAATCAAAATATAAAAAATAGTGAAATCTGAGGATTCTGAAAATAGAGTTCCTAAGTTGAAATACAGAGCAGATTTTAAAAATTGGTCACTTAGGTTAAAACATCACCTTATTTCTATTGAACTGATCTTTGGAAATCAATAGAAAAAGGACCACATATTCCTATAACTACTGATGGGCCTGATAGAGGACTTGTCTATACTAAAGACTCATCAGAACCTTACCCTGAAGATGGTCTATAAGGTGATGATCTTTGAAAGGTTAATAATGACATTAAAGCATATTCTCTGATGTTTAAAGGACTACCTCTTGAAGTCCTAGCCAGGCTTGATGGATATCAAACAAGATACATAATGTATAAAGCTTTAAAGACAATTTGTGAAGGTGGTAAAGAGATTCAAAATCTCAAAAAGCAAAAACTACATAGGTAGTTAGAGCTTTTTCAACATTTATCTGGTGAAACCATTAATCAAATAATGAACAGATATGTGCAGCTTACCACTGAGATGTCAGCAGCTGGCATTACACATGATCTTGAAGATCTAAATATTAGACTTCTCAATTCTTTACCATCATCTTGGAAACAAACAGTGACATTGTTAAAGCATACAGAGAAATTCCCTATGGATCTTGATCTGTTGATTGCCAAGATTGAATCTGTTGAAATTGATGAAAGTTCAAGGAATAACAGAATATCCTCAATGTCATAGTATCAATTTGTTGCATCTCCTGCAAATACTATTGAGAATGCTTTCATGGCAAAGAATGAAAGTTCACCTGAAGAAGTGGGAGATCTATTTGTTGGAGCAGGGTTCTTTACTGATTCTTCATTCACAAGTGCTCCTTCTTATGCAATTAAATCTCAACCTCAGTCTCCTCCAAATTCTCAAAGTTCTAAACCTCAAACAGAGAATCCATCTGTTAAATCTGCTAAATCTAGAAAGTTAAAGATGTCATAAACATCCTATTAGAGGATGAAGAGTCTAAAACTGCCTTTACTGCTTTCATGGCAAGCTTTCAAGCATATCAGGGTAGTCATCTAACACAATTAGATATTGTTTTGCAAGATTTATTTCAAATAGATACAGATGTAGAAGAATTGGATCTGAACTGGCAGATGGTGATGATTGCCTACAGAACTCAGAAACACTCGTATGTCAACAGGAAATACAAGCCAAGTGCTAATAAGACTGTTGGTTTTGACAAGTCAAAGTCGAGGTGTTTCAACTGCAATAGTTATGGACATTTCTCTCGGGAATGCAAAGCTCCCAGAAATAATGGAGGAAATGCTCAATCTAGTTCTGGCAGTCAGAGGTTTCAACAATCATCTCAGAAGACATTCCAAAAGCCATATCAAAGTCTTCCAATGCCTGAGCTTAAGATGAATCTAAGTCATCTAATGAGCCAAAGAAAGATCTAGTAGTCAATGTTAAGGATGGATATGACTGGAGTGCATACGCTTAGCAATTTACTAATGATCTAACCTCTAGTTTATCTCTTATTATAGAAATTCAAGGAGAAGATTGGTCAGAGGATTGTGATCCTAAAGTTGAAGGTAACAACGAGAATGAAGAAGATGATTATGACTGGAGTGATAAATCTGATCCTAAAGAGGATTTAGATGAAATTGCTTTGATGACATAGTCTGGTCAACCTAAGGTTGAAACTACATCCTCTAACTCTGAAACTTCTTCCCAAAATACCTGAAATGCCATCTGAAGTAAGAGAAAAACTATGCACCAAATCTTGCTTTGAACATGTTGAATACTATCGAACTTGTTCATATAAAATATGTGAGAAACTTAAGCAAGAGGAGCCAATGCACAAAAAACTAAAATCCGACCACAAAATAGCAGATGAAAAGATCATTTCTATTCAAAAGTCATGGAACAAAACTTTAAAAGAATTAGAAATTATGTCTAAACAACTTGAAGAAATGACTAAAAATCTAGAACATGAGAAAATAGCACATGCTGCTACTCAAATTGATCTTGCTAAGGTTAAAAGTTCCAAAATGATTGTGGAAAAACTGGTAAGTGAAAGAAAAGATAAACAAAAAGCATGATTAGACTTCACACATGAACCAATGCCTGAATCTATTACTAACACTCTACCAGAAAATTTTAACATGCATAATCATTCTCCTAAAAATAAAGCTAAACTCAAAGCTTTTCAAAACAAAAACAAGATTTCTGACAATGAAGAAGAGAAAGCTAATATAAAAATCTTTGAAGAAAAGGATGATGAAAAGATCAAAAATGGTCATCCAATAAAAGTTAAATCATATGAACCAAAACAGAAAAGTCAAAAAACTTGTGTTCCAACAGAATCTATGTTGGAAGAAGTGATAATCAAAGTGAAAGAGAAAGCAAAACTAGAAGAAGGAACTTCAGGGGATTCAAATTCTTTTGATATGAAAGATAAAGATAATGGAAAAGAATCTTCACCTAAAGATGTTCAATCTCAAATTAAACCAAGTTCCTCAAAATCAAGAAATCAAAGAAGAAGAAGAAAATCATCTAAATCCAAAAATGATCAAAACAAAAGTCAAGAAAATCTGATAAAACCAACAAATCAAGCAACTAAACTTAAACCAGTAAAATTCGTGTCTGCTAGTTTGTTAAATATGAACACTCTTCAAGAAGTTAAACTAAGTTCTAAGAACAAATCGAACTCTAATCTGAAAACGGGTTCATATTCTAAGTCTTCCGCTGTTGTTAAAAGATATGTTCCTAAGGAATCAAAGAAGGAAGTTCATGTGTAAAAGCTAAAAAGTAATATGCCAAAGAACAAAATGTCAAATCAAAAGCAAAATTTGACAAATCAAAAACAACAAGTTAACTTTTTGACGCCAAAATATAAGCAAGAATCAAATGTTGCGTCAACATCAAAAGTTAATAAGCAGTTGTTTAAAACACCACAGAGGTACTATGAAATTTGTGACATGTACAATCACAATACTGCTGAGTGCTTTTTCAATAAGTACTGTAACATATGTGATATGAGCAATCATTCCATAGCAGATTGTTATTTTAACAAACACTATACCTACTGTGATGAAAGGACTCACAACACTAAAAATTGTTACTTTAGAAAGAGTTCACCAAAGAAAGGATTTGCCAGCTCACAATTGAGCAAAGGTTATGTTAATCCTCAGTATCAGAGAAATCAAACTGATGGCTTTCAAAGATTAACTAACCAACCTTCAAACTTAATTTCTTTGTTGTGCAGGTACGCCCGAGAAGACCACTTAACACATGGTATGTGGATAGCAGGTGTAGCCAGCACATGACAGGCAATCAGGCCTTATTACAAGACTTTAAGTTAAAGGATGGTATGTATGTCATCTTTGGTGGTGATGCAGGTGGTAAAATAATAGGAGAAGGAACAGTATCCAATGAGATAATAAGCTTTGATAAAGTCAACTTCTGTTCTTAATTGAACTTTAAGCTGTTAAGCGTATCCCAAATTTGTGATAAATCATATTCTGTTCTATTTGATGATTCTTTTTGTTATGTTTTAAAGCCAGGATTTCAGATTAGCAAGGATTGGGTGATTGTTAAAGTTCTAAGGGATCGAGATGTATACAAACTGGATATGTCTCAATTTGATCCATCTACAAAAACAATTTGCCTCATTGCTAAAGCTTCAAATGATGAAAGTCAGCTTTGGCATAGACGTCTTGGGCATTCCAGCTTCAAGAATATGAACAAGCTTGTAGCAGGAAATCATGCTATTGGACTTCCATCTAAGAAGTTTACAACTACTAATCACTGCTCAGCATGTTTAAAGAGAAGCAACACAGAGCGTCTTATAAGACCAAGCCGATAAATTCAAATTCCAAACCACTCCAGATGTTGCACATGGATTTTTAGACCAATCAACATCAAGAGTATTGGAAGAAAATCTTATTGTTTAGTTATCATTGATGACTATAAAATATTTTCATGGGTTTTCTTTTTGAATGCAAAATCTGAAACGACTGAATTATTAAAAGAATTCTTCATAAAAGTTGAAAATCAATTAGATAAAAAAAGTGAAAATAATAAGAAGTGGTAATGGTACGGAATTCAAAAATGCTTATATTGATATGTTCTTTGCAGAGAAAGGAATCGCTCATCAGTTCAATGCTCCCAAAACTTCTCAACAAAATGAAGTTGCTGAAAGGAAGAACGGAACTCTGATTAAGGCTGCACAATCTATGTTAGCAGACGTGAAAATTCCAATCACTTTCTGGGATGAAGCTATATCAACTGCGTGTTTCGTACAGAATAGAATGTTAATTGTAAAAGATCAACTGAAACTCCATATGAGTTAATGTTTGGCAGGAAACCAAACATAGATTTTCTTAAGTCTTTTGGTTGTCCAGTTATGATTTTAAATTCAAGTGATCATCTAGGAAAATTTGAAGCAAAATCTAATAATGGATTTTTCATTGGATATTCATCTTTTTCAAAAGCCTTGTCGAGTTTATAACTCTAGGACAAATGTTATACTTCAAACATTCAACGTTAAATTCTTGGAAAATTCATTTCCATTTCAAAATGGTCCAGTATGGTATTTGATTTAGATTCATTGTCAAACTCTTTTCAATCTCACTTGTTTAATCAATCTAACTTGCTTGATTCTATAGGTAAGGAGAACTCTCAAGGAGATCTTGGTTCTTTCAGTGATGACTCAGATTCTGACGACCCAGATGATTCAAGCCTAGATTACTCATTCTTCTCTTTTGTCAAGGATTCAACTATAAAATTCAATGAAAATGATCAATCTCATCAATATTCAGATCATTTAGTTTCAGAAGGTCAAGATGTTTCCCAACCAATTCCTAATTATGATACTGAATTTATACAACCTGAGTCTTGAACATCATCCATTTCTGGTGATGCAATTGATTCTGCTAATCTTGATTACTTTATCAACTCACTGACTCAAGTTCCAAATTTCAATCCATATTTGTCAAGCCTATTGCATTAGCTCTCGAACTTGAATCAAACAAATCTAGATGTTCATGTTCAACGAAATGAGATTACGACATCTCGTATTCATAAAAACCATCCTACATCTCAAATTATTGGTCCTTTGAATGAGAGAACGACGAGAAGCAAATCAGAATAAGCAAATCTTTGCTTATACTCGTGTTTTCTTTCTCAAGTTGTTCCTAAAAATGTTACCGAAGCTTTAAAGGACAATGGTTGGATTGAGGCTATGCAAGAAGAATTATTGCAATTCCGAAAACAAGAAGTGTGGAATCTTATGGATTTACTTTAAGAAGAAAATGCCATAGGCATAAAATGGTTGTTCAGAAACAAAACAGACGATCGAGGCATTGTCATTCAAAATAAAGCGAGACTTGTTGCACAAGGATACACTCAAGAAGAAGGTATTGATTATGATGAAGTATTTGCTCTAGTTGCAAGACTTGAATCAATTCGTGTCTTCATGGCTTATGCATCATTCATGAAATTCAAAGTGTATCAAATGGACATTAAAGGTGCATTCTTGTATGGTCCTATCACCGATGATGTGTGTGTTCTTATATGCCCAAGACACATACAAAATTGATGTGGTTAGTGCGTTATGATCCAAGTCAGGTCATACCCAATAACAAGCTATACAAACACCAACTTACATTTAGTTATTGATAAGATCATATAATTAAATGTAGACACCTATTTAGAAAATTGGTTTTCTAAATATTGCTATTGTTATAGAACAACATTATATGGATAATTTGTTCTAGAGATATTTATTTGTTTCATTATTTAAGATGGTTAGATAA
>BJCO01000296.1:0-17769 GCA_018326465.1 Flaveria floridana | reverse complement strand
TATGTTTATGATCATAAATGCAAAGTATTATCATTAACAAAAGTGAAAGATTAATGATAAAGAAAAGTGGAACATAATTAAAATAATGAAAGTCTTGTGAGCTTATAGGAGGTGCACGACCATGTTATCGTTAGCTCAACTATGACGCGGGTTAGCTACCCCAAAGGATGCACACAGGGTCAATCATTGAGATTGGCGAGATCCTTGTGGCATACCCTAGGTGACTGGTTCAGCGTCGTGCATAATGTTCGTGGTCCATTTGTAGACCACAGGCCCAACACCAGTTTCACGCACATAGTTCGGGGTATTGCACATTGGTCCACATAGACAGTGAAAGATAATATTAAAGGTATGAAATGAAGAAATGCGTACAGTAAAGAAAGAAAGAAAGTATTACCTGGATGTATGTATAATGCGTGCTCATGTACAAAAGTATGAAAAGTATTTTATTGAAAGAGTATTTTCATATATAGATATTAAATAAGGTATTTTAATACATTTAAAACTAGAACTCACTCAACAACGCTGACTTTTATATATTTTCAGTTGGCAGGTAAATATTGCTGAGGATAGCACGAAGGTGAAGCTACTTGGCGTGACAAGACTGACATCCATTCAATAATTATGATATTGTTGTTTTGTAGTGCAATTAAACAATCTTTTGTAACTGAAACTTAATTGTATTGCTTAACAACAATATTCTTTTATAAAAATGAATGGCTTTTGTTAAGTTAATTCCGCTGCTTATTTTATGAAATGCATATTATTATGTAACTTTAGTGCTATGAATGACCAACTGTGAGGTCTCCGGGAACGGGGCCTTACACCTTAGAACTAGAATCTCCTACCACATTCATAGGAATTCTATTGTGTAACACTATGGACTCAACTCGCGAGACCTAAAATGATAATTAGATCCATAACATATACTACCAAACATAATGCATTAGTGAGCATGTCATTTATCATGATGCATTGATGGACTACTCTCATGGCTCACTACAAGTAATACAAGATGAGTTGATTGGATATAGCAGAGAGTTCAGCAACATGATCATTACCTTGCAACTTTCATAGCGTTAGGCATAACGATCTACTAGTGTTTCTAGGATCCTGAGTGGGATTGACTCGATTCTTACTATCTAGTATAGTTATATACTAGACATTAAGTGATTGTAGTTTTGTTTATTTAGGAGTTATGTTCAAATTTTGTGCAAGTATTTTCTGAACAATATAAAAAATAAATGAAAACCATATTAAAAAGTATTTGATTTACCTACATAAAATTTGCGTTATTTGTGATATGATATGACTTGCAAGAACTACTTGATTTCCTATGTGATGTTTTTGCTACTTATACTTGTTACATGATGATATGTATATTAGATAAGACATAACTTAACCTACTAAAAAGTACTAATTAAGAGATACACATTTCTAATCTATGTTTCCATGCTATACCTACCACTATCTATTACCTTTAGTGTTTCTATAGAACATGTTGCCTAGAAGGAACACTAGAGATGAACCTAGTTGAGTGGAACTTATGGCACAACAACTTGTTGTCGCAATGCCAGCCATAATCTCGCAAGTCAACGAAAATATTCGTAACAGAAGAACTGAAGACCAGAATAGTGGTGGCGGAGGAGGCATGAACAAAGAGTCGAAAAGGAACGGTTGTGCCTACAAGACATTCATGTGTTGCAAGCCAAAGGATTTCTACGAAAACATTGATTTTTTACGATGCATTAAAGGATGGAGTTGATTCTGGATATTAATGATTACTAGGAAGATTGTAAAGTTTAGTATGTAGTTGTTCATTCCATGTAAACTTTAAAAGCATTAATAAACTAATTAGGAATGATTTGGTAACTGGAATGTCAAAGAAAGAGTTTACAAGTGATGATCATTGTGTTGCATGCCTAAAAGGAAAGCAACACAAAGTTTCACACAAGCCAAAGGAAATGAACTCCGTCACTACTCCCCTTTACTTATTACACATGGATCTCTTTGGCCCCACAAGTGTAATGAGTTTAGGGAAAACTTCATACTATCTTATGATCATATATGATCTTCATAAGATATACTTGGGTATGTTTTCTTAGAAGTAAGGATGAGACCCCTAAAGTTTTAAAATCCTTTATTCTGAAAGTTGAGAATCAGTGTGATCATAAGTTTAATATCATAAGATAAGACATAACTTAACCTACAAAAAGTACTAATTAAGTGATACACATTTCTAAACTATGTTTCCATGCTTTACCTACCACTATCTATTACCTTTAGTGTTTCTATAGAACATGTTGCCTAGAAGGAACACTGGAGATGAACCTAGCTGAGCGGAACTTATGGCACAACAACTTGTTGTCACAATGCCAACCATAATCTCGCAAGTCAACGAAGATATCTGTAACAGAAGAATAGAAGACCAAAATAGTGGTGGTGGAGGAGGCATGAACAAAGAGTCGAAAAGGAACGGATGTGCCTACAAGACATTCATGTCTTGCAAGCCAAAGGATTTCTACGAAAACAAAGAAGCCATCGATTTTTTACGATGCATTAAAGGATGGAGTTGATTCTAGATATTAATGATTACAAGGAAGATTGTAAAGTTTAGTATGTAGTTGTTCATTCCATGTAAACTTTAAAAGCATTAATAAAATAATTAAGAATAATTTGGTAACTGGAATGCTAAAGAAAGAGTTTACAAGTGATGATCATTCCGTTGCATGCCTAAAAGGAAAGCAACACAAATTTTCACACAGGCCAAAGGAAATGAACTCCATCACTACTCCCCTTCACTTATTACATATGCATCTCTTTGGCCCTACAAGTTTAATGAGTTTAGGGAAAAATTCATACTATCTTGTGATCATATATGATCTTCACAAGACATCCTTGGGTATATTTTCATAGAAGAAGGATGAGACCCCTAAAATCTTAAAATCCTTTATTCTGAAAGTTGAGAATCAATATGATCACAAGTTTAATATCATAAGATGTAATCAAGGAACTAAAATCAAAAACCAAATCCTTGATTCATTTTATGATGAAAAGGGTATTTCAAGACAATATGGCGCTCTTAGAACTCCTCAATAAAATGGTATTTCTAGAAGGAGAAATAAGACACTTATTGAGGTTGCAAGAACCATGCTTTCTGACTCTAAACTGCCTATCACCTTCTGGGAAGAGGTAGTCAACACTGCCTGCAATGTGCTGAACAGAGTTTTAGTAGTCAAAACTCATAGTATACACCTTATGAATTATGGAATAAAAGGAGACCTTTCATTGTTTTCCTCAGGTCATTTGGATATCCATGCACCATCTTGAATACCAAAATCACATAGCCAAGTTTGTTGAAATGGCAGATGATGGACATTTCATTCGATGCTCTTCTCAAGCTAGAGCTTATAGAGTGTACAATCTCAGAACTAGAGTAGTTAAAGAGTTATCCAATATGAACTTTAATGAACACACTACAAGTATGAAAGGTTCTAAGCATGATTGGCTATTTGATCCTGATTTAGTTATCGACTATTTTAACAAATCTTGTGAAGATGTTTCATGAACAACATGTAATATATCTGAAGAAGATCTTCATGACCAAAGAATTAAATCCTTTCAGCACAACTAAAACAAATACTACAAGTGGAAATCATGTTAGCACAAATATGACAACAAATTCTTCTGCTGATACATCGGAGGTATCAACCAATTCTAGCAATGAGGCACAAAACTCAAATGAAGGGATCTCCAATGAAAGAGAAGATGGAGATGGTGAAAGTGATCAAGAATATTTTGATGCTGACAACCTCTCCATTGAAGACAACATCAATGATGTTACACATTCTCCAGATCATGTCACACTTGATGAGTGTACTGGTGTGGTAGGATCTATCAAATCATCTTGTTATTATTCCTCAGCTACGAATCCACAAGTCATCTCCTACCATAAATATTATTGGTGATGTTGAAACTGGGGTGAGAACAAGAGGACAATCCCATGATCAAATGTTCGTCCACATTCTTGCTTCTTATCCTAGACTAAGCCAAAGAAAGTAGATGAAGCTGTAAGATGGAATCTGGATTGAAAAAATGTAGGAGGAACTACTTCTATTCAAAAGATAGGATGCTTCAAACCAAAACCTATGTCCTCTTCCTCCTGGGAAGATGCCAGTAGGAACCAAATAGGTATTCGGGAAAAAGAAAGATGATAGAGGACTTGTCATCAAAAACAAGGCAAGACTGGTAGTCAAGGGTACAATTAAGAGGAAGGAATTGACTAAACAGATGTCTATGCTCCTGTAGCAAGATTTGAAGCTATAAGGATATTCCTTGCTTTTACTACATCAAAGGGTTTCAAGGTATACGGACATGATGTCAAGTGTGCTTTTTTATATGGGGTGATAGATAAAGAAGTGTATGTCTATTAACCATCTGGCTTTGTAGATATAGATCATCCTGATTATGTCTGTAAGCTTGACAAAGCTCTCTATGGTTACAAAAGAGGTACTATTGACAACATATTCTTTATTAAAAGAACAGGGAATGACATGATGTTTGGTTTAACTTTATGTTATTGATATTATCTTTAGGTCAACTAATGAAAAGCTCTGTAAAGAATTTGAGAAGCTGATTAAGAGTAGATTTGAAATGAGTGCCACGGGGGAACTTAATTTCTTTCTATGAATTCAAGTAAAGGAAGTTGACAATAACATCTTCATAAGTATGTACAAGACATACTAACCAGATTTCATCTGACTGGTTGTAAGGTTACTAACACTCCCATAGCTAGAAACCACTCCTTAGGACCTGATCCTGAAGGGGAGTGTGTTAATGAACATCTATAAAGGACTATGATCAGGTATCTTATTTACCTAATAGCTAGCAGGCCTGATATCATGTTTGCTACATGCATATATGCAAGATATCAAGCCAACCCTAAGATGTAACACCTGGTTGCTGTTAAAAGAATTCTTTGATATCTTAAAGGATCTCACAAAATAGAACTTTGGTATCCAAAGAATTTTGAATTCAATCTGTTTGCATATACAGATAGTGACTATGGCGGCTGGAATATGTCTGACAAGTCTACATCGAGGGGATGTTAGTTCCTTGGTAGAAGGATAGTTTCATGGAAATAAAAGAAGCAATCTTGTGTATCCGCATAAACTATTAAAGCTGAATACGTTGCTGCTGCAAGCTGCTGTGCTTAAGTGTTTTGGATTTAGAATCAGATGCTAGATTATGGATTCAACTTCAAGAAGACTCCTATTCACATAGACAACAATATTTCTATATCAATCACAGAGAATCCAGTGTAGCACTCAAAGACAAAACATATTAATATCAGGTTTCATTTGATCAAAGATATTTTTGAAAAAGGATTGATTAAACTGGTCAAAGTTAACACAAATGAACAATATGCTGATCTGTTCACAAAAGCATTTGATGAATAGAGATTTAAATATCTTGTATCATCTATTGAGATGATTAACTTTGAGTAGATTTTGTTAAATTAATTTCAAAATTGTTTTTCAAAAGGTGTGTTTATTTACAGTTGTCTAATTTATCACTCATATAAGCCCTAATAATCTCAGAATAATTTTTTCTAAGTGAATATTCTTAAAATTTTAAGAAGTATAGAAACACATTCTCTGGTAAGAAACTGATTTGACTTCGGAAGAAAATTATATCTTCAAAACTAATAACTACTTACTGAGGAATTTAACTTTAGAAAAAAATTCTAAAATATCTTCCGAAGCTTAAGTCTGCTTTTAAGTACTTATTTGTTCTAAAGGACAGTTTTCTTCCGAATGCAATTAAGTTTCAGAAGTTTTATTTACTCCTTAAGTATAACTTCTGAAGCTTAATATCTTACAAAACCACATCAGTCTCGGGAGCAATTACTCTAAGTACAATTTCTTTCGAATCAATCCTTCTCAAACTAAGGAATATCTTCTGAAGTCAATTTAGCTTCGGAAGCTTTCTTTAAACTTCCAAAGACAAATTACCTTCGAAACATTATAAATTTCTGAGACTACTACTATTTTTGGGAAATTTTTTAGAGGTGCGACCTACATCCGGATTTCACAGTTTATCTATGAAAATAAAGATGTCTCAAATCCAAACTTATAAATAGACTTTTCAACGGGTGTCACTCTTTCTTTTCTTCTTCATCTGAATCTTTCAAGCCCTTAACTTTTCCAAAAACCCCCGTTCTTCTTCTAATATCTCTCCTAAAAGATTTAAAAATGGCCAACCCTGAACCCCAAACCAAGCATGCATACTTCATCATGAATCTACACAGGAAACACAACTAAGTTGCTCTATTAAATGCTGAAAAAGACCCTGTTTTTTCAGACATTTGCGACTTTCTTTCACACTCCTCTTACCGTACCGCCCTTACCATTGATATTCCACTCTATGAAGATCAACGTTAGGAGTTCTAGAGGACTTCAAAGGAAGTTATTATGGATGGTGAGAAGGCACTCTTGGCTTCAATGCAGGGGAGGAGGGTTTTCATCACTCCAGCCTCCATAAGACCTATCCTACATAATTTATGAAGTGGTACAAATGATCAAGTTTATGTACTCTTAATTTGTTTCACAAATTTACCTGCAAACTTGAATTCCCGTGAATATTATATGCTCCCTAGATAGCTCTAGAACATTCTCAACTTTGAACTGGGCACTTGAGGGGAACATGTAATATTTTAAAGCAAGGACAGATAAAGTCTGACATCTTTATAATAATAAGTAAAACCACTATTGGTTTTTTCTGGGTAGAAACAACCTTTGTCTTCTAGATGTTAAAGCAACTTACTCAAGGTGAATACTTGTCAATCCCAGACAATATTGAACCCACACCTTCTTCACCACCACCTACATAGCATCAAATCTCCATCACCTACACTAGAAAAACCAAACAAACCCTAGCTCAGTCTATTCAGATTGAGCAGGCCCCCATATACACACCTATACAAGAGCAAGTGGAAACAAGAGCTCCCACTTCTCACGAGTAGCAAACCACTCCTATTCCGTCAAGTATCAGTGCTGAGGTTACTCATGCTCAGCTTAATGAGCTCACAACCCCAGCCTTAAACCGTCATCTTGAGCCTCAACACTCAGATGATCATCCTTCAGGGGAAAGCTACCATCCCTAGCTTTTAGTTGTTGGTCAACTAATTCCCAACCTTGAATTCTATGATGATTAAGACATGGGATTCAATAAGTATCATGAATCTCTCTACTCTTCCCATACTCAAGGATAGATGAGTGCTCTTGACACTCCCATGTCTAGCCTACATGATCCACCCATTACTGATATGGACCTCTTTAAACATGTTTAAAAGGTTCATGTGGAAGAGGCTCTCACTTCTACAAGTGATTACATCATTCAGACCTCAACCTTGACAACTTAGCTTCTTGACACTTCTTATGAAACAGTCACAGAGTAGGGGAAATACAGAGACCAAGAACAAACATTTGGTGGTGAGAGGGATGACTTTGCTTATGTACTCTTATCCCGCCATGACTCTTTCGATGAAGATGGGAGAGCATGAAACAAAAGGTGTGAGAATTGATGGCTACATGCATATACTTTGTTTCAAAGGTTAGTCACCTTACAAAGCAGGTTCTCAATCGGTAACTTAAGATCATCGATCTCAAGGATAAGCTAGCTGAGAGGCCTGTTAGACATGCTCAACCATGGCCACAAAAACCTATGGATGTAGTGTACCTAACCTCTAGCTCACTTTTACACGTAAGTGATGTTACCAAAAAGGGGGAGAAAGTTACTACAATCATAGAACATGGGAGCACTTCCCATGTATGGACATTGAGGATACACCACCCTTATTTATAGTTTTCCAGACTTAACAACCTCCTCTACCCATATTAATATGAATGCCATCTTTCAAAGACTATTTGAGTAGGGTTTTATACCAAGGGCCATGTCACCTCCATCCGATCCTACTGGAAATCCAATCACAGGATGGAGGTATGACATTAAAATATGGGCCTTGGTGCTTTCTAGATTCCTGGGTCAATAAGAAATCTTCAACATCTACAACCAGAGATTCTATGATAGCTTCCCCCTAGTAAACCTGTCATTTGTCAACCCAAGTCAAAATAGGCATGTTAACAGGTTAGCAGAGGAGATTCAAAGGAGAGTGTCCGAGGAGATCAAAAGAAGAATAAGCATTTACAAACAAAGGCTAGTAGGGAAAACAATTAGTCAACTGCATACTAAGTTGACCCTAAGATTAGCTTCAAAGGGAAAGCCTCAGTTGAATGCCTAGTTATGGACTCTATGAACCTTAAGATTCCCGCTCCTTCATAACAACAAACCACTCTTAGTGAGACACTAGTTGGTGAAAGTGTCTCACAACCTCTCCCTGGCCAAAGCTCTAATAAAGAACAAGTGAAACAAGGCTAAAACTCTCTCCTCCCTGAGTTACACAAGGAAAGTGGTTGACAAGAGAAAGAAGGTTCTATCTTCAGAGGAGATTGAGGAGGAAAAAAGGAGAGGAAGAGGAAAGTAAGGGAAGAAGACAAAGAGAGAATCTTAATTTCATTCAGGTTACAATCAGGGATTCTTAAAGGCCAAACACTCTAGAAGATGATTTAAAGGCAACTAGATATAATTACTTGGGAACTAGGAATTACAATGTTGATGATCTTATCTTTCTTCCCTTGGATGTATTGACTTAGCTGGCAGACATAGAGGTGTGTAGAGAGAGGAAGTAGGCTGAGGATGCTGCTTTGGTTCTTAAAACGAAAGAAGAAAGAAAGAAAAGAAAATTATATCAAGCTCCTATCCTCTCCCCAGTTCAAGAGGTGCCTGAGGTGGAAATTTTGGTTGTAAACGAAGAAACTCAAGTAGGCAAAGAACAGGATAGACATAACATGATCACCTGCTTGAGTGCCACAAGTTTCTACAAGGAAGAAGCTTTACTCCTTCTCTCTTATGATTATATAGAGTTAAAGTACCTTAAGCAGTTAGCATAAGAAGTTCTTAAAGAAAGAAATGCTAAGAAAAAGATGAGGGGGGAAGCTAAAAAAATCAAGGGCCACCATCAAAGCCAAGAAGAAGAAGTCAGATGACAGACAAAAGTGGTGAGCTTCTTGAAGCTATATGGGTTCTCCGGTAAGAGGATTGGTCCCATGCTCTATCCACAATAGATGAGCGTATCAGGTTGATCAAGCAGACGATCAAAAGGGGTGAGCTTCAAGACTTGTATTCTCATGTAAGTCAAGCTGCACCTGAAGCTGAGGTCTAGTTTCAACCCAAACAGATAATAGAACTAAGATCTACTACTGATCCATAGCCAGCTTTATCTTCTTACAGTTAATAAGGTCCTGAATCCTCCATGTGAAGGGGAAGGACCAAACTAAGAAGAAAAAAGAAATAAAGGATGATCAAGACCAATATTTTCAGTTAAAATATAACAAGAGGAAAAAGATCGCCATAAGAAAAAACTTGAAGTCATGAAAGAAGAAGAAGTTTAAGGCATCCACCTCTACACCTCTGGATGAGTCAGAACATCCCGAGGGTCAACCAAAAATGGCTGCTCAACCAACTCACTTATATGTAGGTACTCTAGCTATTGAGAGACCCACCATCTCTTGGGTGTATTCTTCAGACCCATATAGATGGTTTCTCACAAGAGATCAAGTAGGTCAACAAATATTCTTATGGCAAAACATACTTGACCTGCTTAAGCATAATCTCTTGGACATAAATAGATACTATGAAAGCCTAAAGAATCCTGACCAGCAAATGAAGAGAAGAATGGCTCTGATCTAATGGCTTCAACCAAGTAGAAGATCCAAATTCGTACTAATCTTCAGGTTTTGGTAACATCAGCCTGGGGGGGTTTGTAAAATTAAGATAATTATCTTAAAGGTTGATGCTAACCAAATATCTCTCAGCATGCAATGAAGTACAATGAAGCAAGTACTTCGGAAGATTTGACTATGTACAAAGAAAAATAACTAACTGTCAAATCTTCCAAAGCAAAGAAAGAATTCTTCCAAAGCCAAAGTGAAGTCTTCTGAAGCTTATAGACAAAGTTTTCCAAAGCTTGAAGACTGAACTCTTCCAAAGCTTCTGATGTTTGAAATCTCAAAAAAACACACTTGAACATACTTTTGACAAAAGCAGAAGACCTTTCTGTTGTCAGGTCTGAAGACTCACCAACTTATACAAGTTAGTGATTACCTTTTTACTTTTGCCAACAATACAATATGGTCTCTTTTCTATAATTTCCTACTTTAGTACTTTTATTCATATTGTATTACAATAGAATGTGAGTTATGGCCTGTCATATTCATAAGTCAAAAGGCAATCTGCCTTTTGACTCTACATTGATCTTGTTGTCTAGATTAGTGTCCAGCTAGCCTTTAAAGTATGGTCGGCTGTATGTTGTAGTATAAAGTATCTCATGTATCAGTCTAAGGAAGAAGAAGCTTTGCCATACTTGTAAACACTTGAGAGAAATATACATCATCCTTGAAAACTTATGTTTTTATTCTTGAGTGTTCTTACTTGTTGTCCGTTGTTTTACTACCTAGTTCCCTATTTGATCTAGTAAGTGTGTTTAGTTGATAATCTCCAACTGTGAAGCTCTTTTTTGAACAACAACCAGTCCTACAAACTCACAACCTACATCTCCATTTGGTGACATTGCCTCCTGACCTTCAATAATGACAACTTTTTGTTCTTCTATCACCAGCATGTATTGGATGATAGGTTTATCATGAATAGCTTTTTTACCCTATGCTTTAGCCTGTTGTTCTTCTTGTTATTCTTGTTCCTGTCATTCCTATTGTTCCTTTCATCCTTTAATATTGCCTTGACTATTTGTTCAAGCATCCAAGGTAATAGAAGATAGAAATTACGATCATAGTAACTCCTTAGGCCTTTCTTCTTGATGTATCCGTATGATTGGCTAGATTCATCACAATTCTTGTGCCTATTAGATCATGCAAGTCTTGGTTGATCAGACACTGTAAGAATCTTGGATACATGAGGAACATAGTTCTCCTTCCTTCTCTAATGTTGGACATCATGTCATTAAACATATAAGCAGACATATTGAATGGACTGTTAGTGCATAAGGCGTATATGGCAGATGATCTAGTGAGGGGAGTATCATTCCAGCCAGTTTTCCTCTTAGATATAAATGTTGGAAGCAATGAACCAGAAATCTCCATTGCATATACATTTTGGCTTTTCATAATTTGCTTCCCTTTAAATCCACCTTCATATCCAACGTTTGCAAATAAGGTAACTAGCTCATCGTCGTTGATCTCTTGTGGCTTGACAACATCATCTTCGAACTGTAGATATTGTCTTCTAGTTTGTATAAAAATAGCAAGAACATGTTGATCATTAATCCTTTTAGAGATGGTTGGTACATTATTAACGACGTTCACCTCAACAATTCTCCAAAATAATCTAATGAAGTTCTGATAGATCACTAGCCTCACTATGATAACATATGCTACTCTGTTAGTTGAGATGAATTTGATAATGTCCCTTAGGTTAGCAGCTTCAGTCACATCACGCTCTTGAAAACCACTGATATTATATCTTTTTCTCCAAGTAATATTGGCTATTATCTACTCAAGATACATATGTGTAAGCTGATATGATGATTATAACTTTGATGACGATAACTTTGTGTAACATCTATTTGATTTTAAACAAGTGAGTCAAAGTATGACCTTTTAAAAGTCAAAATCAACTACATACCTTACTATTTCATTACATGCATAACAATCAAACTGATGTTTATCATTCTTTTATGTATCAATCATGTTATTTTGTCATTTTAAGTTCATAGCAACTATCTTTAATTATTATAACACTTGAATTACATGTTTGTATAGTTTGAAATGAGAACCCCTATTCATCGGAAGTTCATGAGTCCCAATATTTGTAAGAATCAAGTTCATAACCATTTAGAGATGTTTATAGTTGTCCGAACTAATGTTATTCCGTGATTATTGTTCATCTTTTTTTATTCTAATCCCAGGGTTCATCATCGGTTTTCATTTTAAGTTGGTCTATTTGAACAAATTTGTGTAATCACCTTTTAATCGTTACTACAGTATTAGATGATCGTTTCATGAAGATGAAGAGATGTAAATTTGTTCTAAATAGAAAAACGATGGATGATTTTAGATGTCTGAAACAATGAACCCTCGTCACACTATTTAGTCTCTATTAGATTAGAAAAGTATTACATGTGTTATGATTTGGAGTTTAAAAAGGCAGACTTTCAATGTTTTGAATTTCATAAGTGTTGGACAAACTAATTTAGGTTTATAATTTTGAACCCTATCATATACAGTTCACCACAAGAACAAATGCGGTTGAGCAAATGCTCTGTCTGCAAAGTTTACTATTGCCCGCAAAAACTAATGCGGTTGAACAAAAAGTTGTCAACTATTGTCAACATAAACAAATGCAATGAACAATGCTTCACTTGCAAAAATAAATGTGGTGAATAGTGTTGTTCACATTTGTTCAAACTTATTAAACAATATTAGTTTTGTTTGTTCGCATTAGTTAAGTACTGATGAACAACTTAGTACTTATTACTGTGTTTCACATTTGTTCATTAGTGTTTTGCTAATGTTTTCAACACTTGATGAAAGATTTTGTTTGCATAAGAGGAACACTATTAACTGTAAAGACATTGTTCATCGTAAAAATAAAAGCAATTGAATAATACTTACCCGCATGGACATTATTCACTTCAAAAACAAATGTTGTTGAAGAATACTTACTCGCATAAGTATTTTTAGCCATTCGCATTTAGGTTAACACCGTTACCCGTATTTCTTTTTCTTATGTACTTATTGATTGATAAATTGTCTACCCATATTGGTTTAATGTTTGGGTTACCTTCACCCTAATAAACCAATACTGTTACCCGTATTTAATTTTTGAACTTGTCAAAACTTAATATTTTAGATAGTGGATGTCTGATATGATGTTTGCACTGTTACTATTCTATTGGTTTTGACTTTTGGCTCTTTTGGGCTGATGTTTTCAATTCTTGTTTGGAATGATTTGTTCATCGGTGTGATACAAATATTCATTCTGACATGTCAATGTCATGTTATGCATATGAAAATCTGCATTGACTGAAACACATTTGAAATTTCATAAATTTTACAGACCAACACAACTGCTTGTTATATGTATATATATATTTTTTAATATTTTGAAAAGTCAATCAACTGTACAAACATAAAATCATATATATTTGTATTCTTGATCATTTTTATCTTTTAGAGTATTTTCTAAAATTTTTGATTACTCCCCTAAAGTTTAAATCACACAAAGATAAAAGCTTTAAAGATTTAAAAATTATAAAAGGTAAATGATGTTAGGTCTAGACTTATTGTATAGGCATAGTACTTTAATCATCTCTTGTAATGAATTCTTGTACATATTTATCCTTTTATATGCAATATATGTATAGGTTATCCCAAATAATTATGTGTGTTGATTTATATATATGATTGCTGGAAAACATCAGACTGTTAATTTTAGAAATTGACTAAGAACTATCTCCGGATGAACAATTTGTACTTCCGTAGATGTTTTGTTGGAACAGAACAAGGAATTATGCATCCATGGATCTCCTGCGGAAGCACTACAACAACAACTGAAGAACAAGCTTCTGCTGCTCTTGCGGAAGACCAACTTGATGTGGATGAGATTCCAAGACAAGCTCCTACGGAAAGCCAACTCCTACAGAAGACCAACTCCTACGGAAGGCTAAAGTCCTACGGAAGAACAATACACTTGCATTTACTTCAACAACCAAGGAATTCAGATCAAGTCAACAAATCAATCTCATTGAAGTGATGTCATCAAGTCAACATCTACGGACGACTTCACTTTAGTCTGAAATCAAGTCACATCAAGAATATTATCTAAGTAAATTTCTTACCATAATAAGAAAGTTACTGTTACCCATTATAAAAGTAAATCCCTCAGCCTATAAATACAAGGGATGGGTGCACACTTTTAGGGCACTAGTGATCATTACCATCATTAAGAATAATATTCAACAACCATCAATAGCAATAGCAAGAATAAGATTAGCAATCATTCATTAGTTTATAGTAATCATTATTTAGTATTAATGGAAAACATTTGAAGCAAATTTGATTTTTCATCTATTACTTTGATCTGCTTTTCAATTACTATTTCTTCGCTGATTCATATTACAATTACTATTTCTTCATCAATTAAAAACAACGAGCAATGATAATTCCGCAATCACTATTCATACAATATAAACTGATAATTCCTGATCGATCCTTGGAGTCACAGGTGGTATCAGAGCATAATGCTTATTGATCTAGATCAATTGATCTATCAGTGTTAGATTCATTTAAGTAGTTGTTTGTATCATTAGATCTATCAGTTTTTGATTAGATCTGTTGATTTTAGGTAAAATTGCTTTAAGGTGTTCATAACAGCTTGAGAGTTCATAACTCAGATTCAAGCGTGTTGTTGAATGAATTAATCAAAACACAAGTTGAGTTAGGCTAATTGATAGCTAACAAAGGAATTTTACTCAATAATTTGGTATAATCAATTTAAAATCATCATACCCTGTTTTATCATTCATCGAGTACTGTTCCATTGCTCAATTAACTCCGATCTACGTGAAAATCATTTTGATCCGTGGTCTTGTTTTATTGATCGATAATCAACGGTTACTCAAACAAATTTGAACAGATCCCATTATTAAACATCCTCGATTCCATACCGTTTGAGAATCTATTGAAAGGATTGACTAATTTTGACTTCAACGTCTTAATTAACTAATAATTAAGAGTTTGTCACTAATTAGTTCATTTACAAAGGAATTTATGTTTTAGTTAATAATCACCGAATTAATTAAAATGAGTAATTCAATTGTTGGTTCAGCTTACCAACCTCCAGAGTTGTAAAACAAAGCTGATTTCAAAACATGGAAAATAAGATTTAGGAATCATGTCAATTACACTGATTTTGATTTGTGTGTGTCCATCACTGAAGGTCCTTACATTCCACTAGGACTTGGACCTGATTACAAGGACAACAATCAGCCTATAAGTCTAAAGGATCTGTCACCTGAAGATGCCAAGAGGGTCAAAATTGATATTAAAGCATATAGTATGCTTACTATGGCTTTACCTGAAGACCTCTTAATCAGGTGTGAAGCATACTAAATAGCATACTCATTATGGAGGATTCTTCACACTCTATGTGAAGGTAGTGATGAGAGCAGAAGCATAAGGAAGGATACACTTCATTCACAATATGAAACTTTTTATCAATTGAGGGTGAATTTATTCCTCAAAAACTCAACAGGTTCATGCAACTGGAAACTGAGATGAACATCCTAGAGTTGAAATACAATAATAAGGAATTAAACAAAAAGATGCTCCATACTTTACCAGAAAGTTGGACTCAAACAGTATCCATGTTCAAGAATACCATTGATCTAAAATCTATTAGGCTAGATACTTTGGTAGCTAAAGTGGAAGCTCTTGAACCGGGTGAGAAAATAAGAAACAAGAGTGTAAAAGCACCCATTGCTCCATACTAATTCAAAGAAACAAAGGGAGTTGGCAGTACTTTTATTTCCAATAATGATGATGGAAGCACTTGTGCTGTAAGTGATGATGAAGAAGAAGTTGGTTTTTATGCATCACGGCCATCTAAATCAAATTCTTAAAGAAATTCAATCATGAAAGAAACGGAAACATGATGAGGGAAAAAACCCAAATGCTGTAACAACAAAGGGATCCTTCTCCAACAAAAACAATAATAAAAAAGAACCAATCACTATGGTTCTAGATTCAGAAGAGTAGAAGGCAGCTTTTGCAGCATTCAGTTCAAGCTTTCAAGCTTATTTGGGTAGCACTTTGACCCCTGATTGTATTTGCCAGTAAGGTCTTGAAGAATTACATCCTGATGAAGTAGAAGAAATGGCTCTGCAGTGGCAAATGGCCATGATTGCATACAAAGCCAAGATGTATCTGAGAAGGAACAAGGGATTAGCAGCTGCATGGAGAACAACCAAGATTGGTGTTGACAAGTCAAAGGTGAGATATTACAAATGCAATCTGTATGGTCACTTCTCAAGAAAATGCAATAAGCAATCCACAAATGACTTGAGACAAACTCTACAACACCAGCCATAAGAACAATCAGGAAATCAAAGAACATTCAAACAGCCTCAGCTTACAAACTTATCGCCACCAGCCACAAGTTTATCAGCAAGTACAAGCGAAACCAAAGAAACTGGGTTGATCATTCTACAAGATAGGACTTGTGATTGGAGCATGTATGAGAAGGAAGTTTTGGAAAAAAATCAAGCATTGATGGCTAACATGGAGAACAAAGTCCCACCTATGGCAAGAGAGGTAAGGGATAGATTGTGTTCATCCAGCTGTGTTGAAGAGGTAGAAATATAAAGAGTTCATGCTCAATAACTGGCTAACAAAGTTAAAGAAACAATGATTTTGAGTGAACCTCATGTAAGAGAACATAAATTATATCCGTTCAAAATCACCTCTTTACAAAAAGATTTGGATAAACTTGTTTCTGAAAATTAAAATCTGAAAGCACAAGTTGAGCATCTAACCACATCCTTAACAAAATCAATGTCTGATCATGCATCAACTAAAGTGAAACTTTAGAAGTTTCAATTATCATCTTAGCAATATGAGAAACTGTTAAATTGTCATATTGAATCAAAGAACATGTAGGGGTTGGGTTTTGATATTGTTGCACCCCTACTGAATAATAACTATACCACTTTACCTGAGTCTATGACCAATAGTCTGTCAAACCATTTTATGCCAAGCACCAAAAATGAACCAAAATCTAAAATTAATCAATTAGTAAATGGTGATAATTCTGAGGTGAGTAAAACAGAGTCTTCTGAATCAGATGTTTTAAAATAAGTTGAATCAGAATTTGACTTTGATGAATGTGATGATTGGAATGAGTCTAATGAACATAATGAGCAAAAAGGTGATGGTTTGGGTAAGGAAAAGAGTGCTTTAGTTGAACCTATAATGCCCAGAGTTCTTGAGGTAATTAAGCTACCTTATCCTCCTAAGCAAAGAAACATGCTGAAGACCATCTACAAGAGGATAGCTCAATTGAATGAAGGAATTTTTTAGCTTAACAAGCAGCAAAAATCTCATTCAACAAAAAGTGTTGCTGAAGTTGAAGTCTTTGTTAAGTCTACGGAAGAAGCAAAAATCAGTTCCGCAGAAAAGCCAAAGACGGGACCATCAGTAGAACTTCCACGGAAGAAGAAAATTATTGATCTTCCAAAACAATTAACATACGCAGAAGATCTACGGAAGAAGAAACCATTAATTGAATCAAACACGATAAAAAAGAAACGCAAGCAACATAAAGCTGTGAATCCTCAGCAACAGAAATCATCTACTGCTATGTAAGGCCCCGTTCCCGGGCACCTCACAGCTGGTCTATCATCACGTGTAAAACATATAATTTCAATAACTTAAATAAAACATGCAGCGGAAACCTAAAATAATTTTTTAGTTTACTATGAATGCTTTTGCCAGTTAATACAACGTTAATCAATTACAAAATATCTCTTGTTGTATTACATCACAAAAGCATTAAACAAAAGAATTCCATCCCAAAAGAGCTGAGTAGCTGCCTCGTACCATCCTCAGCAACACTACCTGTCAACTGGAAACACAT
>BJCO01000295.1:0-11169 GCA_018326465.1 Flaveria floridana | reverse complement strand
TTAACTTGGTTCTAACATTTTAACGTGTTTAATTACATTTTCAGGACGTTAAATTATTCTACACTAAGGTAAAATTTAAAGAATTATCTAAGGAAAATAGAACACACAGTGGTAATAATCATGAAATAATAAAGTAATAGTAATAAAAAACATTATTGATATTAATAATAGTAACAATAATTATAGGAGGTCAAAGTTTAGAATGTTGACATCGGTGTTGGTTATTACATTCTCCCACCGTTTAGAAAATTTCATCTCGAAATTTAGCATCAATTAGGTTTCTGAATGGGTGGGTTTGAAGAGGTGCAGAAATTCCCTCCTCATTTCATCTTCACATTCCCAAGTGAACTCTGGTCCTCGCTTGAAGTTCCATCTAACCTTCACCTAGGGTACACGACTTTGTCTAAGCTTCTTAACCAGTCAGTCTGTACTCTTTATGGGTTCTTCTACAAAATTTAATTTATTATTGATCCTTACTTCCTTCAATGGTAATTCTAAGGATTTGTCTACCAGGAACTTCTTCAGATTTGACACATGAAAGGTGTCATGTATGTAGCCCAATGCTTGAGGTGGCCTTAGCTGATATGGTACTGGGCCAATTCTTTCCAATATATCAAAGGGTCCAATATATCTTGGGCTTAGATTGCCCTTCTTTCCTAATCTCACAGCCCTTTTCCACGGTGCGACTGTTAGCATTACCCTATCACCTACTTGGAATTCCATGGGTTTTCGTCTTCTATCGACATACTTCTTTTGACAATCTCTGGCCGTTCTCAGTCGCTCTTTAATCTTTACTATCTTTTCCATGGTTTCCATCATGATGTCGGGTCCCATCACTTGGCTATCACCATCCATATTCCAACTCAATGGTGATCAATATTTCCTACCGTATAGGGCTTCATACGGGGCTGCTTTTATACTTGCGTGTTAACTATTATTATAGGAAAACTCCACTAGGGGAAGGTGGTTATCCTAGCTTCCACAGAAGTCAATCACACAAGCTCTTAGCATGTTTTCTAGAGTTTGAATGGTTCTCTCACTTTGCCCATCGGTTTGAGGGTTATTTGTGGTGCTTGAATCAAGACGGGTTCCTAGAGCCCGTGGGAGAGATCTCCAAAATCACAATGTGAAACAACTATCATGGTCTGAGATAATCGATAGCGGCACTCCATGTCGAGCTACTATTTCATCAATGTATAGTTGGGCTAAGTTTGATAAATCGTAGTCCTTTCAAATTGTTAGAAGTTGGCTGATTTGGTAAGCCTGTCCATAATTACCCAAATAACATCTTGTCCATGAAAGGTCCTTGGCAACTTTGTAACTAAATCCATAGTGATGTTATCTCATTTCCACTCAGGGATTTTAGGTTGTTTTAAAGTTCCAGGCAGTTTTTGATATTCGGCCTTTACCATGGCAAACGTCAGACATTGTCCCACATAGGTGGCAATTGATTTCTTAATTCCTGGCCACCAAAATAGAGTCTTTATATCTTGGTACATCTTTTCGTTTCCCGGGTGAATCGAGTATCTAGATTTGTAGGCTTCATCTAAAATCACGTCTCTAAGTCCTCGATTCTTTGATACTCATGCTCTTTCCATCATTGCTCACCTCTAGACGCTTTTCCATTCCAGTTAACATTTCATCAGCCAGTTTGTCCCCTTTTAGAGATTCCTCTTGTGCCTCTTTTAGTCTAGTGACCAGGTTAGTATATACACTCATCTTCAAGGTGCGAACATGAAGGGGTTTTTCCCTCTCCTTTCTACTCAGGGCATTTGCCATTACATTTTCCTTTCCTGGATGGTAGCAGATCTCGCATTCATAATCACTTAATAATTCTACCCATCTTCTCTGCCGCATGTTCAACATATTCTGATCAAGGATTTGTTGCAGGCTTTTGTGATCGGTGTACATAATTCACCTAGTACCGTAAAGATAGTGTCTCTATAATTTGAGTGCAAATACCACGACACCTAATTCCAAATTATGTGTCTTGTAATTCCTTTCACGCTCATTCAGCAATCCAGACGTGTAGGCAATCACCTTTTCCTGCTGCATTAGCACACATCCAAATCCTTGATGTGAGGCGTCATAATAGACTACAGAGTCCTCAGTTCCCTCTTGTCGGGAAAGGATAGGTGCGCTGCATAGTTTTTCCTTTAACATATTAAAGGCTTCATCTTTTTCCTTTCCCCACGCATAAGCTGTACCCTTCTTGGTCAACGTGGTTAGTGGTTGCACTGTCCGTGAGAAGTCTTTGATAACCTCCTGTAATAACTAGCCAAACCAAGAAATTATCTGATTTCGGTAGGAGTTTCAGGAACTAATCTGTGAATTCTCTGTCTGCAAACATAATTAATTGTTTTTAACTTGGTTCTAACATTTTAACGTGTTTAATTACATTTTCAGGACGTTAAATTATTCTACACTAAGGTGAAATTTAAAGAATTATCTAAGGAAAATAGAACACACAGTGGTAATAATCATGAAATAATAAAGTAATAGTTATAAAAAACATTATTGATATTAATAATAGTAACAATAATTATAGGAGGTCAAAGTTTAGAATGTTGACATCGGTGTTGGTTATTACATTCTCCCACCGTTTAGAAAATTTCATCTCGAAATTTAGCGTCAATTAGGTTTCCGAACGGGTGGGTTTGAAGAGGTGCGGAAATTCCCTCCTCATTTAATCTTCACATTCACAAGTGAACTCTGGTCCTCGCTTGAAGTTCCATCTAACCTTCACCTAGGGTACACGACTTTGTCTAAGCTTCTTAACCAGTCAGTCGGTACTCTTTATGGGTTCTACAAAATTTAATTTATTATTGATCCTTACTTCCTTCAATGGTAATTCTAAGGATTTGTCTACCAGGAACTTCTTAAGATTTGACATATGAAATGTGTCATGTATGTAGCCCAATGCTTGAAGTGGCCTTAGCTGGTATGGTACTAGGCCAATTCTTTCCAATATATCAAAGGGTCCAATATATCTTGGGCTTAGCTTGCCCTTCTTTCCTAATCTCACAGCCCTTTTCCATGGTGCGACTGTTAGCATTACCCTATCACCTACTTGGAATTCCATGGGTTTTCGTCTTCTATCGACATACTTCTTTTGACAATCTCTGGCCATTCTCAGTCGCTCCTTAATCTTTACTATCTTTTCCATGGTTTCCATCATGATGTCGGGTCCCATCACTTGGCTATCACCAACCATATTCCAACTCAATGGTGATCAATATTTCCTACCGTATAGGGCTTCATACGGGGCTGCTTTTATACTTGCGTGTTAACTATTGTTATAGGAAAACTCCACTAGGGGAAGGTGGTTATCCCAGCTTCCACAGAAGTCAATCACACAAGCTCTTAGCATGTTTTCTAGAGTTTGAATGGTTCTCTCACTTTGCCCATCGGTTTGAGGGTGATTTGTGGTGCTTGAATCAAGACGGGTTCCTAGAGCCTGTGGGAGAGATCTCCAAAATCACAATGTGAAACAACTATCATGGTCTGAGATAATCGATAGCGACACTCCATGTCGAGCTACTATTTCATCAATGTATAGTTGGGCTAAGTTTGATAAATCGTAGTCCTCTCAAATTGTTAAAAGTTGGCTGATTTGGTAAGCCTGTCCACAATTACCCAAATAGCATCTTGTCCATGAAAGGTCCTTGGCAACTTTGTAACTAAATCCATGGTGATGTTATCTCATTTCCACTCAGGGATTTTAGGTTGTTTTAAAGTTCCAGGCAGTTTTTGATTTTCGGCCTTTACCATGGCAAACGTCAGACACTGTCCCACATAGGTGGCAATTGATTTCTTATTTCCGGGCCACCAAAATAGAGTCTTTATATCTTGGTACATCTTTTCGTTTCCCAGGTGAATCGAGTATCTAGATTTGTAGGCTTCATCTAAAATCACGTTTCTAAGTCCTCCATTCTTTGATACTCATGCTCTTTCCATCATTGCTCACCTCCAGACGCTTTTCCATTCCAGTTAAAATTTCATCAGCCAGTTTGTCCCCTTTTAGAGATTCCTCTTATGCCTCTTTTAGTCTAGTGACCAGGTTAGTATATACACTCATCTTTAAGGCGCGAATACGAAGGGGTTTTTCCCTTTCCTTTCTACTCAGGGCATCGGCCACTACACTTTCCTTTCCTGGATGGTAGCAGATCTCGCATTCGTAATCACTTAATAATTCTACCCATCTTCTCTGCCACATGTTCAACATATTCTGATCAAGGATATGTTGCAGGCTTTTGTGATTGGTGTACATAATACACCTAGTACCGTAAAGATAGTGTCTCTATAATTTGAGTTCAAATACCATGACACCCAATTCCAAATTGTGTGTCTTGTAATTCCTTTCATGCTCATTCAGCAATCTAGACGTGTAGGCAATCACCTTTTCCCGCTGCATTAGCACACATCCAAATCCTTGACGTGAGGCCTCATAATAGACTACAAAGTCCTCAGTTCCCTCTTGTAGGGCAAGGATAGGTGCGCTGCATAGTTTTTCCTTTAACATATTAAAGGCTTCATCTTTTTCCTTTCCACACGCATAAGCTGTACCCTTCTTGGTCAACGTGGTTAGTGGCTGCACTGTCCGTGAGAAGTCTTTGATAACCTCCTGTAATAACTAGCCAAACCAAGAAATTATCTGATTTCGGTAGGAGTTTTAGGAATCTTCCAGTTCTTGATGGCCTCTATTTTTGCTGGATTCAATTGAATTTCATCCTTATTCACCACATGCCCAAGAAACTGGATTTTGTGCATCCAAAACTCGCATTTGTAGAACTTTGTGTATTATTGCTCGTTCTTGAGTAGTTCGAGGATTATTCATAGATGCTTCTTGTGTTCTTATTTGCTTTGGGAATAGAGCAAGATATCGTCAACAAATACGATTACAAACTTTTGTAGATACGTATGACATACACGGTTCATAAAATCCATGAGTGTTGCTGGCGCGTTAGTCAGTCCGAAAGGCATGACAAAGTACTCATAGTGTCCATACCTACTTCTGAAGGCTATTTTGGGGATGTCTTCTTCTTTTATCTTTAGTTGATGGTATCCCGATCGCAAGTCTATCTCGGAGAAATAGCTGGCTCCTTGCAACTGATCGAATGAGTCGTAAATTCTAGGAAGAAGATATCGGTTCTTTATGATAAGCTTATTCAGTTCCTGATAGTCGATGCGCATTCTCATTGTTCCATCCTTTTTCTTAACAAATAGTACCGGAGCACCCCACGGTGAAACACTTGGTCGTATAAACCCATTATCAAGTAACTCTTGGATTTGTAGCATTAGCTCCTTCATCTCGGGCGGAGCGAGTCGATAAGGTGCTTTGTTCACCGGCACGACACCAGGTACTAAATCCATCTGGAACTCGACTTGTCAGGTTGGAGGGAGTCCTGGTAAGTCTTTTAGAAATATTTCCAATTACTCAGACACCACAGGTATGTCTTCAATTTTTTGTTCCCTTCTTGCTTTCATCACATAAATTATTATCATTGTGTGTCCTTTCTTAAGGCTCTTAGTAGCCATTTGGTGGGGTATCATGGGGCATAACGGGTGGTTTCTCACTCCATGAACTACTAACATCTTCCCATCAGCTAAAGGTATTTTAAGCAAATGCTCGTCACACATGATCTCATCCCTATTTCTAACCAACCAGACCATCCCTACTACCACATTAAAACCTCCTAACTTTGTAGGCAGTAAGTTTATATTAAATGAACTACCCTCTAGGACCATTGTGCAATCTTTCATGATTTCATTAGTTTCTATTACATTAACGACAACCAATTCTATGGTAAATGCATTAGTTAAAGTGCAAGCTGCCAAATCAATCAAAGGCCTAAAGGTAGTAGAAACAAAACATGCAGTTTCTCTAGTATCAAATAGAACGATAGCAGGTTGGTTTTTTATGAGAAACGTACCGTTAACCACGTCAGGTTCTTTATAAGCACCATTTGGGTCCATCAAGAACTCCATTCCCTTAGGATTCTTGGGTTTGACATCCTTATCTCTTGGTATCTTGGGACACTTATTCCTCATGTCTCCTGGATCTCCACACTCACCGCATTGTTTCTCTGGTGCGTACGCACTATCCTTAATCAAATGATCAGTTCACTTGCATATGAAACATGGCATCGGGTTGCACTCTCATTGATGGTGCAATTTTCACTTGTGGCAAAAGGACTTGTGCCTAAGTATAATCTTGGAGCCCTTCCACCTTGATTATCATGCCTTGCTCCTTCACCAGATCTCTTCCTTGAACTACCACTACTGCAACCGCCTTTTTAGCATCAAACCATTTCGTCTTCTCACCCACCACCTTCTTCTTGTCCTCTATTCTTGTCTGCTCTATCCATCCCACCCTAACCAGGTTATCAGTGAAGCTACTAGTAATGTCAACCACAGATTGTAAAGCTGCTGGCTTGGAGGACCGGACAATGCCTCTAACTCTAAGATGTCGTCCCCAAATGAAACGGGCCACTCCCTTAGCTTCTAGCATCACCAGATGTTTCACCAATCGGGGCAAAGCTAGGAAATGGTTAATGTACTTCATGTAGTTTGGGACTTTCATCCCTAAGCTCAAAAATTCAGACTCTAGCTTCTCAAGTTGGTTGACTGGATAGTACTTGTTGGTTATCAAATCCCTGAATTCGGTCCAATTCATTTGACCTGCTACATTCCTTCCTCTAGGCTGAATGATGGTTTTCCACCATTCCAGTGCGGGTCCTTTGAGTGATTGCAAAGCAAACCTTACCATGTGTTCCATGTTGCACTAACTAATATCTAACACAGCCTCAATCTTATCCAGCCACCTATACGTCTCAATTGCACCCTCGGTGCCATAGAAGTCTTTCGATTTGAAGGCCATGAATGTTTTGTAGGAGCACCAATTTCTTATTTCCTTAGTGTCATCATTATTACCTTCCTCATTCCCGGGTCCATTGTTCCCGGTTGCATTCCCCCAATCTACGTTGATCTGGGCGATGATCGTCGGAATGGCGTTAGCAACCTGTTGTGCCACTAGGTTAGCAATTCCCTCGTCATCCTCAGGGTTGACATTTTGTCCATGTGGCGTTCCTGGTGGAGTAGGTGGTTGGTTCGCGGTCTGTCTAGCTTCCTCATGTCGACCCCTGGCAGCTCCTCGTCTCCTGATACGAGTTCCTTGTCCGATCGACATTCTAGTAGCATCATTGATAAATTCATTTAGCATCTCATGTATTTTGGTTTCAAATATTCCATTATATCAAATTTACCCTTATTAGTCGTGCTAACCAATTACATGAAAGTATAACTCATACAATACAATACAAATATATATATTTCTTCAATCAACATAGGGTAAATCAATCATGGTACACAAATCAATTTTTAAACACATAATTATTGCAATCCTAATAAAGTCACCTTGCAACATTAGCATAAATAGCAATAGCTTCTTAGATAGTTCAAACATAGCATCAGCGAAACAAAATCGTAATAGTGTCATAGCTTCTTGAATTGGAAGGTGCCATCACCCCCATAAATAATAATAGTCTCAGAAAATAGATAAATAAAATAGTTTCTTCGAATACTTTCAAAACCTACTACCCAGCAGGAAAATATCATCATATCATCACTGTCATTTCTTCTTTAGCCATCCAACCTAACCCGAGCTCTTCTTCCTTTGCTCTTGCTCTAAGCGTTGCACACCGTGTGACACCATCCTCGCCTCAAACTGGGCGGACTAGGAAGTTCGAGTGCCGTGTTGGAGAGTCAGCTCAAGACACTGGATGGTCTTCAATAAGTCACTCAGAGTAGGGTCAGAAGGGCCAAAGTCACTAGCCCGATGACTAGAATTGGAGTACGGATTGCTAGCAAGAAGACTCGGTCCATCATACAAGCTACGCCTAAACGGCATCCAGTGCTCGTCGTGCGGGTGGCATTTGGACGGGTCGATTATAGGAGGTGCTGGTGTCGGGGTTCTTGCTGGAGCAGGTGGTGGAGGAGGCATCCTAATAGAAACCGAAGGTCCTGGACTAGCACTCTTGCGAGGGCGAGTGATAACATGCACACCTCTATCCCTAATAGGTGGGATAGGAGAATGGGTAGGTGCGGTAATGTGCGGCGAGCTGGAGCACGTTCGGCTCCTGACTAGGGATGTCGATAATGAGTATTTTGATGGATTGGTGTCATCAAAGGTCACAGATATCCAGCTCGGTTCCCCATGGGAGCAATCTTGTCGGTCAGGTGTGTGGTGCTTTTCCCTTATCAGCCATAGTCTTGTTATCCTGTAAAAATTATCATGAGTAATTTGGTTTCTCACAGCTTATGACAATAATAATAGTACTAATAGTAGTAGTGATGGCAGTAGTATCAATAACCAGTAGTATCATCAAGCAATGACAGACATGAAAGTTTAATTTAAAATCAGCTTTAGATTGTGTTTAAGAAAATTCCTTAAGTCATCTACTCCAAAATCACACTTTGAGTTTCGTGCTAGAATTTATGCGTCCGATAAATTCATGATTACGTTGATCAAGTGTAGTCATCAATTTATCCAACCCGCTTACTCCAACACTCACCAAAGCAAGGACAGTCCTAAGGTATCAGGGTTGTAGCCTAGGGTCTACTAAGGTATTCTGGACTTCTCTACAACCTGTGGCTCTGATACCAATCTGTCACACCCTAGTCCCAAGGAGGGTGGGACGTGAAAAACTGATAACAAACATGGCAGCGGAAACAAACCATCATAAAAGCGCACAAGAAGAGAAATCACATGGCATTACATTTTTAATATCAAAGCCGGGCTGTAACAGTCTAGCACATCATAAAGAGTACAAATTCATTACATAATTCCAAACGTTTAACCAACTATAATTTAATTTGTTCAAAATGTTTCTAATTCAAGTGATGCCACGGGTAGTCATTTTACTAGGTTATCCAACTCCAGTTCTCCAATGAAGCTAACATCCAATAGGGGTTACCTGAAACATGCTCAAAAAGATTTCGTGTCAACTAAAAAGTTGGTGAATTCAAGTGCTTAAAGTTTAAAAACAAAAGGAATCTTTAGAATCCATGAATTGATTTTAAAAACATAAGTATCACTGTTGTGGGGTCATAATCAACCCTGCACTCTGTCTTGGCTAGCCTCTTCTAAAGTTATGTTTATACCGGCTAATCCCATAGGAGAACTGAGCCTCAAACAGTGCACCATACATTTTGGATATTTCACCATGGTATCTTATAATACACCTGTCATATGACACAAACGATCCCTCAGGATCTCAGTGGGGTACCCTTCCAATACGAAAGGCACTGTGTGGGGATTCCCCAAGTAGATCTACCCATATAAAACAAGCGGTTCACATAAGAATTAATGATTGTGATACAACTACAAGAAGGTTCAAACATTATCCACAACATATAAGCGTCAAATAATAGCACAATAATAATTTTAATTCAAATAAAGCATGTTTCATCCCAAATCAGTAGTAAAAAGGGAACACTAGAACTCACCTTAGGTTTAAAGCAACGAATCTTCGTGTATGAAAAGTGATTTAATCCTAGCACCCTAGCATCAAGATTCAAGTAGTAAGCTATCTACTCTAAGGTCATGTTGGGTGTATCTAGGTGTGTTAGAAGGTTAAAGGTTCAACTAGCTTTGGTTTGTTAGGGTTTTGCTTCAAAAAGTTTTATTTTTATGAAAGTTAGGGTTTCTTAACATAAACAACATGTGTTAATGACTTTTATGATATATACAATTATCTGGTAAACAAGAAGTAGAATCATGTCTTTTTAAATGTCTGACGGTATCTGAGATTAATGAAGAATATTGAAAATGCTTGTTAGTCGAATCCACTGCTCCTGTTGATCCAAATGAGATTAGTTAAGAGCATGGCGAATGGACTTCAATGAATTAAAGCATAAATATTAATGACATTCCAACTTCTGAGTCACACCATCCTAATCCAGATGATATGAGTATTACTTCATTGAAACGGTCATTACAATGAAGAAATTATTCTCAAAAAAGATTGAACCGATTCCAAGGAACTTCTCTGAGAAACTTAGCTAGAAGTTTTCAAGAGACAGACAATCAAAATAATAGGATGATAGTGCTTGATACAGATTATCTTAAATATCTTAAGATCATTAAAAGAACCAGAATTTTGAAACTACATGTGATAAAATCTATGGAGTTAGTGAAAAGATCTCATGAGAGAAGAAAAGAGTTGATGAAGACGTTTCCAGTAAATGAAAAACATGCTTATAATGTTTCAGTTGATCAGAAACAACTGTGGAACAAAGCTAGATCTACTGGAGATATTATGCAAAATGTATTGTAGACAGGACAATCTATTTCTAAATTGCTAAATGCAATGATTGTTCCTAATAAAACAAAAGAAGTTAAGATAATAGCTTGGAAATTTGATGAAGTTTTTGATGCATTTTTTATAAAGAGAGTGAATGCTATATGCGATGTTTACCATTTTTATTCAAGCATCATTGCCCTTCCTTTTCAAGATCTAAAGGAGTTATATAAATTACCTTTGATTAATCCAACAAAGGCATATCGAGGAGAAAATTTTGTAAACCTTCTAGATTGGGGTATCTCAAGAATGGCATCTTCTCTTCAAACAAGATGTGCTCAAGAGGATAAAGAATATTTCAAGAATGTTGGACCAAAAGAACCAATGAGCCAAGATTAGGAAAATCTCAGTCCCACATACCATTGCAACAACTGCTGAAGACTCCCATCAGCTGTTCTTGACAAAGTCTGAAGAGACAAAGTCTGAAGATCAAAGAACTGAAGTACAACAGCTTAAGACTCTAAAGTACTGAAGAACAAGTACTGAAGTCTGAAGTACTAAAAACATACAAGTACTGAAGACTTCAAGTACTGAAGACAAGTGCTGAAGATCAAAAACTAAAGAACTGAAGAACTAAAGACCTTCTACTGATGCACAACGTCTGAAGACAAAGACTGAAGACAACAGCTGATGAAATCTACTGAAGTCATCAGCTGTTACATCATCTGAAGCCCAAGTCTGAAGAACAAGTGCTGAAGACTCAGAGTTTGTCACAACAGCTGAAGAAGTCTTCTTCAGTTGTTGTGATGGTTTTTCCCTTTCAGTAGTTATGTAATTTTGTTTCAGTAGTTTGTACAACAGCTGAAGA